>ML685773.1:614012-664758 GCA_007922175.1 Pelusios castaneus | reverse complement strand
TCAGATGCTTTGAAGCGTCTGACGAAGTGGGATTTTCTCCCACGAAAGCTCATGCGATAAATAAATCTGTTAGTCTTTAAAAGTGCCACTGGACTCTGTTGTCTTTCAGTCTGAAGGATCTCAAAATGCATCACAAAGGACACCAGTGATCTTGCGAATTGTTGCAACTGTGTGTGTGGAGCCCTGGTATGGGTACAACAGTCTTCCCACATTCAACATGTTGCATAATCAGGCTTATGTACTTATGCATCATCTCCGAGATGCTCTGCTCTACTGAAGGCACAAACAATGACTGGGAAGAGGTAAGGAATGGGAATATTGTTGAAGACTACTGGGACAAACTTTATACTTGCAGAAAGAGACTTGGGTTCTTTGCAGGTGAAAGAAATGAGCACTTATTGTTCTATAAAGAAGGCCTGAGGAGGGGATGGATGTTTTGCTTGTTCTGTATTTTAAAAACTCAGGTCTTTCTAGACTGAAATTTTCTATAAAATTTTCTAGACAGAAAATTTTCTGTCTGGAGAACTTATGTCTAGTACACTTATGATGTCACAAGGACTAGTGGCTTGATCATACTCTCATTAACTCAATGGCAGAAGATCAAGAAAGTGAAGGCTGAGCAATTGAAAGGGAAAGCATTGTGGATTGTTTAAAACTCAGTGTTTTGTGTGTTTCTCTAAAATTTGAACATATTTCACTTCAATGACTAATTCACATTTTGGATATAAGAAGCCCCTGTTAAAATTAAAGACTTTTGTCCCTTCAGTTAGCTTTTTAGATCTCACAGTAAACATTCTTGGGTGCATCTACACTTAAAAATTAAGTTGACTTAAGGAGGCTTAAGTTGACTTAAACTACTTCACATCCACACTGGGCTTTCCTTAAGTTGACTTAAGGAAAAGTTAAGTCGACGTAATAACACCTCCTTTTAGGTTGATCTAACGCTTAAGTCGATCTTATTAAGTCGAACTAAGCCAGTGTAGATGCAGAGTAGCCCTAGGTCGACCTCCCTGACCTCCATCCCAGAGTTCCTGGCACAGGAAGAGCCTGCCCTGGCCAACCACAGGGAAGGACTTGCCCCTGACCACCCTGCTCCCCTGAGCTGGCCAGACCTGCTGCTTAGGAGCAGGGCAGAGCAGAGCCAGCACCTCAGGTGGGCCACATCCTGGAGCCACCAGGAAATCCTTGACCTGCTGGCCATATGCGGGGATCAGGCAGTCAGCTCTCAGTTGCAAGGCAGCCATCACAACGGGGAGGTATATGCCTCCATCTCCCAGGCCCTGACTGCCAAGGGCCACACTCGGGACACCCAGCAGGTCCGAGTCAAGATCAAGGACCTCCGCTAGGGCTATCAAAAGGCCCAGGAGGAGATGCTCCAGACAGGGGCAGCCCTCACCAGGTATGACCAGCAGCTGGATGCCTGTCTGGGCCAGAAGAGCGGCAGCCTGCCAGCCTACACCATCGACTCTGCTGAGCTCCCCTCCCCCGACGATGACCAGGAGGAGGGCTTGGGGGATGAGACTGTGGTGCTGGAGCAGGGGGAAGCCAGTGCCCAGCAGGAGCAGGAGGGCACCTCGCCAGCCCTGGAGCCAGCTGCCAGCCCAGAGCTCATCCCTGACCTGACAGCAGACCCAGCCTCACAGGAGGAGGAAAAAGAGCAGGTTCCCCCTGCTGAAGAAGACCCAGGCAAGGGGACATCGCGCCAGACACCTGCTGCACCTGCTGGTGAGTGCCCCCTGCCTCTCTCCCTTCCTTCCTCCATCCTTGCGGGCAGGGCTGGGCATGCCTGTGGGACAGGGACTGCAGAGGGATATGGGCCAGGGACAGGCAGGGTCGGGGGGGAAGGCTCTTCCACAGGAGCAGCGGGGCTGGGGGCTGCATGGTGGGGGTGAGGGTGTGGGTGGGGGCGGGGGGAACCCGGAGGTGAGCGGTGCAGTGGCGTTTCTGGGGCTGGGGTGGGGGAGACTGTAGGCAGGAGCACCAATGCCAGAGAGTATGCGCCCGACACCGGTGGCACGTGGCCTCAGGAGAGACCCCCGAGGCAGGGCTGCTTGCAGCTCACCGCTGTGGGCACTGCACCTGACCTAGGTAGCACAGCACGCTGGTGTGTATGAAGGGGTCCCTGTCCTTCGAGACAGGAACTGGGAAGCAGGGGGATGGTCAGGGGACAGCAACTGCTGTCAGGCTGCACACCGCACCAACTACTGGGAGGGATTCTCTTCTTTGCTTTTCCCTAGCATCTGCTGCACCCTTGACACATAGCACTCCCAACGCCCCACCAAGCCTGATCACGAGGAGAAGGAGGGTGCATCGCTCGCGGGATGAGCTCCTCGAAGACCTGGTGCAGATCAGCGAGTGGACTGAGGCATGCTTGGTGGTGTGGGAGGAGCAGGAGGATGCCCACCGGAGGGTTGAGCAGAGGCTGCTCGAGCGCATGCTCGATCTCATGCAGTGGCAGAGCTAGTCCCTGGAGTGCCTGGAGAAGCACCTGTTCCCTTGAGGCCACGCCCTGCGCCCCTGAGGCAGCCCTCCACACTGGTGGGCCAGGACCCAGGGCGGACATCTGTGAGCCCAGGACTGCCTTCTGGAGGCCACTAGTGCTGGCCCCTCTTCCCCGACCCTCTTCACTCCCCCCAAACCTCCCAATCCCCATTTCCCCCTCTGAATAAACACCCTGAACACTGTTATACAGTGTGTCGTGCTTTTTATTGGTGTGGGGACAGGGGAGATGGAGGAGGGGGGGAGGCAGGCATGGGCGGGTGGTAGAAGTGACAGGGCTTGGTAGTAGGCCCACGCCTTGGTGCTTCTCGCTGTCGAAGTGAGCCCTCAGCGCATCCCGGATGAGCTGTGCTTGCCGCTGTCCCCGCTGAGTCTGGGGCAGGGTGTCGTCAGGCTGCTCATACTGCACAGCGAGCCACTCGGCCTCAGCCTCCCAGAAGTGGGGGAACCTTTCCACCCGCAGCTCACAGAGGTTGTGCAGGCAACAGCATGCGCTGACGATCTCCAGGAGGTTGCTCTCACCGAGCTGCAGGCAGGTCAGGAGGGCCCTCCAGCGAGTCTTCAGGTGTCCAAAGGCACGCTCAATGATGCTGTGGCAACAGTTGCCCTGGTGTCATCCAGGCGGCCCATGTATGGCGTCATCAGCCAGGGGAGCAAGGGGTAGGCAGCATCCCCGAGGATCAGGACTGGCACCTGCATGTCCTTGATGGTGATGGTGTGGTTGGGGAAGAAGGTGCCCGCCTGCATGCGCCTGTACAGGGCGGAGTTGTGTAGGATCCGTGCATCATTTGCCTTCTCTGGCCAGCCCACATGAATGTTCTGGAAGATTCCATGGTGGTCCACAAAGGCCTGCCGGACCATGGAGTAGTACCCCTTGCGAGTGACATAGTCCCTGGCATGGTGTTCCGGGGCTTGGATGGGGATGTGGGTGGCATCCTCAATGCCCCCACAGTTGGGGAAGCTGAGTCCAGCAAGGCTGTTGAGGAGTTCATGCACGTTGCCCTGGGTGGTGAGGCAGGCTAGCAGGACCTGATTGATTGCCCTGCACACCTGCATGATGGTGGTCCCCACGGTGGGCTTCCTGATGCCAAATTGCTGGGCCATGGAGTGGTTGAAGTCTGGGGTTGCCAGCTTTCACAGGGCGATAACCACTTGCTTGTCTATGGGCAGGGCGGGTCAGAGTCGGGTGTCCATGTGCTGCAGAACTGGGGTGAGCTTGCGGAAGGTCTGCTTGCTCATCCTAAAGCTCTGCAGCTACCGGTCTTCATCCCAGGTAGTGAGGATGATCCGCTCCCACCAGTCACTCCGGGCCTCATGTGCTCAGAAGTGATGAGGCATGGAGCGCAGTGCTGTAAGTGCGGCAGCTGGCTGGGGCAGCAAGGCGGGGGCAGGCTGTCTTCCTCCATGCTGGCGGGTTGTCAGACAGGCTGCTCCACAGCCAAAGAAGCCTTACCACTTAGCTGGCAGGTGTCGTGCAGCTGCCTGGCAAAACGCAGGAGAAGAGGCTGATCCATGACCTGCTCAGGCTCCAAGTTTCCAGGCACAATGGGAAGGGGCTGAGCTCACTTCCTCTTTTGAAGGTGTGGCCGGGGGAGGGGAGACCTTTTCTGCTGCCACACTTCCCACAATGCACCCTTCCAACTCCCCCACCCAAGTCGACTTAAGAGTCTAGTGTAAACTCTCTACATCAACTTGATAAAGGCTGCCTTAAGTCGAATTAGGAGTCTAGTGTAGATTCTCTACGTTGACTTAATAAGGTTGACTTAAAGTCTACTTAATAAAGGCGACTTACTAAAGTTAACTTAACTTTCTAAGTATAGACATAGCCCTTGAGACCTCCTGAGGTTCTCCTGCAACCCAGAGAAGATCAAACTCTACATTCTTGATATTTTTAACATTGAAATTTTGGGTTCTTCTCAGGAGACACCTAGCACCTTTCAGGGGTTATGTCCCAAGATTTACCGATGACTGTTGATGTAGGTAGTACCCTGAAGAAGTCTGCTTAAGTACTGATGGTGTCGAGTTTCAATGTTAGGATAACTCACTAGAAGTGAGGCAAGGGACGGGGGGCTGGGTACTCCCCCCTCCCTCTTCCTCTTGCTGTGGCTGCATTTTCTGTATCTCCCCTTAAGTTGCTGAGACTACCCTTTTGCAATTGCACTTTGAGTATTTGCTGGTCTGTTAATCTATAACTGCTATACTATAGTCTGTGACCCTATAGCCATAGAAAAAGTTCCCCTTTAAAGTTCCCCTTTCCTAAAATTATCTAGGCTTGCCGAAACTGCTTCTCCTGTCCGGTTTCCCCCAATTTTGCTGTGATTGCACTTCTGTATTTGCTGTAACTGCATTTTGGGTCAGTTGACCTATAACTGTTATGCTATGACCTGTTAACCTATAACCAATAAGAGGAACTATGTGTAACCACTCAGGGAATAGGGGAAGTATGTATGCTAACTGTCACTATACTAATGCTTAAACATTATGTTAATGAAAAGAGTATATAAAGGCAACGCCCCTATGTATTTGGGGCTCAGCCTTTGGAAGCGATTCCGCTGGGCCACTTGACGGCCGTCAATAAACTCTGATTGCCTCCTAATCCGGTGTCCGAGATCCTTCTGTCTTGCTTCAGAATAATTCACTCTAACTGATGGTTTTACCTGTGCTGGCTCAGATAAGTTTGTTTGCCACCTCTCTCTGGCAAGGTTGGCATGACACCCGCAGGAAACCATCTAAGGTCATGCAACAAATATACCGTAGGATCAAATGTCAAACCTCCTACTTGCACTCTGCATGATGCTGTTGAATTTGCAGGCAGAGAGAAATACTAAATGGCAGCATTTCACTCAGGGGCTTCTGCATGCTAGCAATGAAATATAAATGAGAGTATCAAAAATATTCCAGATCTCTGATTGTATTTCTAAATCGGTATCTAGCCTGGGTAGAAAAAAAGTAAAACCTTTCTGTACATAAAATATCATAAGCTTAAAAGTGCAGAGGGTATATCTATATAAATGTAAATTACAAGGACTAAAATACATTTATCTAAAAATTCCCTACAAAATTGGCCCATTTTAAAATGAATGGTATAAACACAATACATGTTAAGGTCTGCCTCAAAATCATCATCCCAGATCCAGTAGTCTCTGAGACTCAACATAGAAGATGTCTGTGCTACTGGATCCCAGCGTAGGATTTGGAAAGTCATATGTATTTCAGATATTCTTCTGGAAGTGGCACATACACAAAGTTTCCTTACTGTACCTATTATATATGGGCAATTACAATTGTATAACAACAAACTCCATTGTGCCTTCTCATTTATGTCAGAAGATTTGCCACAATATCAAAATAAAAGCTTGAATTTGAGAGGATATTCCATTCACATTAGCACCTGCACATTCAATAGCTTAACGTTTAAAGAAAACCCTTTCTTACATAATTGTGTCATTGGGGCCAAAGACCATACATTTACTGTACAGTAGAATGTATTTGTTGCACCAACCATGCCTGACAATGCCTGGTCACAGATTTTCCCATGCCCAATAGTGTCTGGTGCCTGAACTTATTTTCAATTCTAAAGTTTACATTATATTGTATGTAATGAAAACATATTGAGAAAATGCTGTGTGACAGCATTCACATAATGAAATATCATGCACTCAGAATTTGCCACACCCTCACTAACCCTCACTAACCTTGCTCCTCCCCTTCTCTCTTCCCAGAGTGATGGTAGTGTAGGGCTGTTAGATGAAAGCCACAATGAACAGCTAATGCTCCAGTTTGTTTCTATCTAAACACAACTAATTTAATATTGCTTTAAACGTAGGCCATAAATGTTAATATACTATAAATAAGCACCTATTCCGCAAATGTGGCTGCATATTTCCTTAACCCTACTTGCACCTAATGGGGTGTGTCTATACGAACTATAATCTGTGTCCACACTACATTTTCCTTAAATCGACTTACTAAACCTAGTTTTAAGTTGACTTTTCTGGCTAAGTCGACTTTAGAAAGTCGACTTAGCCAGTGTGGATGCAGAGTAGCCCTAAGTTGACTTTAAGTCGACCTAGGGGGCTTTAGGGATTCCCCACTGCCCTCTCTGCGAGGGTGGCTGGCACAGCCACAGCCTGGCGTGCCCCCCCACAGGGCAGGACAGATCTCTGCCCCTATGCCCTGCCAGCATCCCTGTCAGGCTCAGCCCCCATTGTACCAAGGTACAAAGGGGCAAAGGCTGAGCCCCCTGGCATTTGGCAAGAGGTGCCCCCCCTGCCACCGTGGACCTGTCCCAGGTCCACCTAGCCCCTACAAGTCGACTTAGGCATCCAGTGTGGATGCTTTAGGTCGATTTGGCAGGGTCCACTTTAAATCGACTTAATTTTTGAGTGGGGACATGCTAAGTCAACTTAAATTAACAAGTGTAGACATAGCAAATGGAAGGGGAGCTATAAGGTATTGTGAATGCTTCAGATAGATTTCCTATGTACAGTGCTCTAAGTACACTAATCTGTACTTTAATTTTGCATCTGTAATATTAGATCCACACTGGTCTTTTATTTCCCTTTTCACTGAAAAAATTCTGACTCCTGAAAAAGAATCTTCCTATAATAAGTGATGATTAGAATAACACCACTGAGCATCCCAGGACAGGTAATCTTCTGTCTAGTGCCATTCAGATACCACAGTCACTATTACAAAATATAGATTGTAAAAGACAGTTGGAGAATGCATAACTAGAGCTGGTCAAAATACTTTCAGAGGAACAGTCTTCTGCTGAAAAATTCAGTTTTGTCAAAATCAGACATGCTACATGAATGATCAGTTTGACAAAAATAAATGTATAAGAAAGTAAAAATGATTCCTGTTAACTCATTTTGTTTCAATAAAGTTGAAATATTTTGTTTTGAATATCCATTTGATTAATTTTGTTTAAACTTTTCTATTAAAAGAAAACCAATACTGTAACATAAAAGTCAAAATGAGATATTTTGTAATTTTTCAAATAAAACGCTTTGATGGTTCCAAAATGAACCTTTCCACAATTTTTGTTCTGTAGAAACAAACAATTCTGCTTCTTTTGTTTCAAGTGGAAACAATTTTTATTTTTTGTTGAAGAAAAAAGAAAAAAACCAGAGGTATTAAAAAACCTGCTCACCAACACTACCCTTACTTCTCAAGAGTACATCAAGAGCTGAATATGTTGTTTCCTCTTGAGTTCTGCTTGCCAGTCTTCAGCTGTTCACATAGTTACTCTCTGAGATGTTGCTCTGTCACAGTTAATGTGAATTTCCCTAAATCTCATCATTAGAAACTCCATTCACCATCACTAGTTCTCTGGTACCAGCAGGGCCCACCCAGGGTAATTAGAGTGTTCTACAGATCAAACCCCTGGAGAGTCCTTTGCTATGCTGTGTAGGCAAGCCATAACCTTTTGCCTCAAGTTAGTTAAGAATACCTTTTTGTGTCTATGCACACGTGTGTGCATTTTTTGTAGTTAAGATATGGCCTGAATTTCAAAATTTTGACCACTCTAGCACGCTAGCCATGTAGGCCTCTAGAAACCTGAGTCCCCATTGTCCCACAGTCTTCCTGTATGAGTTTGGGTGAGACACTTAGGTTTAAATCCACAAAGAGATTTAAGTGCTGCAACACTGAGAGATGGAAGAGCGGAGCCCTGTTCAAATGCTTTCTTTTCATCAGAGAGAGGGGTGACTTGAACTGGAGTCTGTCACAGCATGGATGAGTATCCCAACCGCTGGCCTGAAGTAAATAAGGAAGGCCTCTTCAGAGCATCCCTTACGGTGCTATCTTCATCTGGTTTGAGCACTGTATTGAGGCTTAGGTATGAGACTGGGCTTGGGCATCATGCCCTGTGGAAGGCCCCTGGCAACTTAGAGGACTTTTACAGCAAAAATTTAGTCACAGACTGAGTCTAAGAGACAGAAGAGTCAGATATTTGCGGATCTCAGTGGCACCTAAAACTGGGATTTAAGAACCTAGTTTTTTTTGTGACTCTGAGCCTCAGTTCCTCACCTATAAAATGGGGTAATAGCTCTTCCGACCTTATGTCATAGGAATGAGGTGAGTTTTCCCTGCATTTATCTGGTGAGATATTCAGATACATCAGTAACTGGGATCATCTGTGTAGGTGATGTATTTTCTTTTCCTCTTTTAAAAGAAGATTCATGTTTGAGTGGAAAATACACATTATCATTCTGCACCTTCATATGTACAGTTGAGATATAGAAATTACATCAGTCACAGAAAATAGTAAACACCACATTATAGTCAACAGTATAGCAGCAGTTGGAGGGTTTTTTTGTTTGTTTTGTTTCAAAGTCAATTTAAACCAGGATTTATTGCCTACACTAGCAGCTACTACTGAGAGCTAAATGAAGCTTAACACCACCTATTAAATCCCCCCTTCTTTATTTCTTTAAATAAACAATGCCTCCCTGGCAGAGGCCACTTTTTTCTCCCCCAGGCTGTCTGTCTGTTGTAGCACAGAGAAGGGAGAGAAGTAAAATTTCAGGGCAACTCTATAAAGAACAATCAGGTGAAGGAAGGGCTGACAGCATCTACATCTTCAGCACAGAGGTACTTGTATAATGCAGTCAGGGGAAAGGGGCCCCCAGCTCCCAAGGTTCCTTATCCTGAAGGATGCAGTAGTGCAGAAAGCTGCACATGCTTATGGGATGCCTTTTTGATCCTCTTTGGGGACTGAGAGCTTTAGCCCCAAAGAATCATGAGCCACTAACATGCATCCACCTTAGTGGGGGTCTTCACCACAACGATGGATAAAGTGAGCTCAGTGAACTTGACCAAAACCACATAGGCAATTCAGACCCAAGTTCCATTTTTCCTAAACTCCTGGCAAGTGAATTATTGCAATAAGGAAGGTGCTATTTCGTGGGAGTGGTCCTGCTTTTAGCAGGGGGTTGGACTAGATGACCTTGTGAGGTCCCTATTATCATCCCTATTATTCTATGATTCTATTTTAACTGGCCGTATTTTTGCAGCCATGATGGGTAGACTGCACGCTTTCATATGTGGTTTTTTACATATCGCCAACTGTTAGTTTTGAGAAACCCAAACCAGGCCAATGATGTTTCGCAAAACCAAAACAACGAGGTCTTACAAAATCAAAACCATCCCTGCTTCTGCTCATCCCTGTTAAACTGTTAGGTACAATATACGAACAACTAGTATTTAGACTGGATAAAAGAGAAACTGACAATAGCTTACTAAGTGTGCCCCGTACTCCCTTCTGGATTCCAAGGGAGGAAAACAGTGGATCTGTGCAAACAACTATTAATGGGATATTAATAGTTGTTTGTACAGATACACAGGTGTGTTTGCCATTGCCTTCATTAGCATAGTAGATGAAACATCCTGTGTACAGTATACAGCCAAGAATTGTGCAATCTGAATAGAAGTGTTTGAGACAGGAAAAGTTTGGGGTATGCAACAAATAGGTAAGAGAATGCTAAACCTGATTAGTAGAGAACCACACTGAATGGAGTGCACAAGGGTAGATGTGTGTGTCTCAGTACAGTTGTGGCCAGAGTCCTCCATAACACTGCCATGAAACTTTAGAGAAGAAGTTTTAGATCACTAAACACTATGGCTATGTCTACACTTGCTAAAATTAGTTCGAATTAGTTAGTTTGAACTAACTAATTCAAACTAATTTTTGTTAGTTCGAATTAGCTTAATTTGAACTAGAAAAAGTTAGTTCGAACTAAGCAAGTGCCATTCATGGCACTTGCTTAGTTCGAATTAGCGATCCCCATTCATTTCAATGGCCGGGTAGTTCGAACTAAGAAATTAGTTTGAATTAACATGGCCATATGGCTAGTTAGTTCGAATTAAAGCCTTACTTCTGAAGCCCTATTTGAACTTATTAATTTGAATTAAGGAAGCCCTTAATTCGAATTAACTAAAGCCTAGTGTAGCCATGGCTGTAGTGAGTTCGAATTAAGCCTCCTTAATTCAAACTAACTTGCCAGTGTAGACATAGCCTAGGTGTCTAGGTAAATTCATGATGCCTAGAAAGAGTAAGTGTAAGGTAAATACAGACCCATCAATAAGAGCAGAACAGTGTTTTTGAGTTGTATAGCACACATCAACATTCACCTAGAAAAGCCTGTGGAAGATCAAGCAATGATCTGTAAATAATCTCAAAGTAAAATGCTTAAAAGCAATATGAACACCAAATCATGCATTGGCCAGGACCTGAACCCAGGAATTCCTTTGTCAGAAGGCCACATCTACAGCCATATGCTATGCCCTCTTCCAGGTATGGATTCTCTGTAACCTGAAGTCTTTAAATCATGATTTGAGAACTTCAGTACTTCAAACAGAGGTTATGGGTCTGCTAAAGGACTGGGGTGGGGAGGTTGGGTTTTGTGGCCTGTGACATGGAAAAGGTCAGACCAGATGATCATGATGATTCCGTCTGAATTTTGAGTCCATGAGTCTATGGTAGTATTCTGTGACAAATCCTGTAAGGGTCATTTCAGTGACAAAGATAACATTGGATAAAGACTTTTCACTGAGCTGTACAAAGGCAGGGCAGGCTCTAACCACAACCACATAGACAAAAAAAATGTGCTGGCAAGAGATGCGTCATGCAGACATTTGGAAAGATATCGAAACAACAATGCAACTTCTAATTTCATCACACGTGCTAAAGAGCCATTCCTATTAGGAATACAGGTCAATGAAGGGTTGTGAAATATCTGCAAGTCATTTAGCACACAAGATATGTACAAAGGGCATAAAGGAAATGAAAGTCCTGGACAATTTTAGAAGATAAGTAAACACTTGGGACTACAACTAAGTAAACTATGTACTATGAACAGTTGGGCAAAGTTAGCCCCCTTGTGTCTGTGAATCATCTGCAGACTGTTTATGATTTTTAAGAATTTGTTTATCAGAATTTGATGAATGCTTTATGGAAACGTTTCAGCCTATGGATTGCTTGTGAATTATTTGCTATGACTGTTATTTTGGTATTCACTAGTCATATTTCATTACTTGTGGGTTTTAATTGATTCAATGGTCACAAATCCTGTTTTGTACAATTTTCTCATCTCTATTTAGGAATGAAATTATGAGATTATGAATTAACTCAAACCAGATGCAAGCCAGAAATTTCCTGCACAGATTCCGATGTGGCATATATAGTCTTTTCATTTGGGGGAAGGTGTTGGAGCAATTGAATGTGCTTTACTACAGTATATACTGGGGTAGCCAGAAAAAGCAATCAGCAAAATTTCCATATAAATTGATGACACTTTATGGGAACAAAATATGAAGCCTCACATGGATTCCCTGCAATTATGCACTAGTAACAAAGTGCCAAGCCACCTAATAGTGGGTCTATAACACACTGCAGGCATTCTCCAGCCTCCATTCCAGCATCTAGTTGACTGACATTCTGAGACCAATGACCTTCAAATAATTTTCCATATGGAGCCAGCCCCAGCAGACACCCTGTATACACATGAGCAAATGTAACTGCAAAAGAATTGGATGGAAAGGGAGGCTAATAGCAATACACAACCACAACAGACCACACTGTAATTGATGGAACAGAAGGTCATTCATGTCTCCAACCTGTTCACAGAAACCATTCCATATGCTGAATAAAACAGTGTGGTGAAATGCAACTCCAGCTGCATCGGATATTATTAATCCAACTGGCATCTAACAGGAAAACACAACCATCATGTCTCTTTTCCTATTTTCTTTTTCTTTTTCGTAATCTGTCAGTAGGGCCAGGAGCTCTCCCATAGTGCTTTCTAATCACATCGATTAAGTCCTTGCAGACCACTGTTATTACCTTTATATATAAAGTTCCCTGACCCCAGGCACTTAGAATCCCTAAATAAAAAAGACGTACAAAGGGTGGGAGAAAAACAGAAGCTGAAAGGTAAGGTGACCTAACCAAGTTCAAATAACAGATCAATGGCAGACTCAGGAATAGAACCTAGGTTTCCAGAGCCATGTTGCCTTTCTGTTGATTGCACTGCTTTGATAAAAGGATCCTATCTTCATCACAAGTTATTTTCTTATATCTAACCAGTCATATTTGTTTAATTAACTGCAATGACTTTAATTGGATGATATTATTATTGTTATTATTAATAATTTCTCTGTTTATGGTAGCACCCAGATTTTTCAAAACACCTAGGAAAGGAAGTTGCTACCCTGAATTGCTCAAAGTCTAAGGAAAAACTAAGAAAATGAGGAAAATAAATAACAACAAAAATGAATTGCACTAGGCCAGTCAGCTTCTCACAGTGTTTACAGCAACGAAGACTGTGGATAATAAGATGTTCTACTGAACTATTTATTTCATATGAAACAGAGCTGATTTGTTTTCCCCCCATTTCTTGAACCTCCAAGAAATGTGTCCCAGCCTGGCCACATCAGACAAACGTTTCTACTGGATAAGTTTGGTGTGTTATTGATCAGTGAAACAGTTCACAATGTTTTAGTGGTCATAATTTGGCTGCAAAGATTGCAAACATTTAAAATGAAAGATGGACATTTACCCTTCTCTTTACTGCTATTGCTTCACTGGTGTGGAGAAAATAAAAGCAGAAGTGTTATTTATTCCTTCTCATAACAAAAAACTAAGGGTCACCAAATCAAATTAATATGCAGCAAGTTTAAAACAAACAAAAGGCAGTGTTTCATCACACAATGCACAGTCAATTTGTGGAATTCCTTGCTGGAGGATTTTGTGAAGGCGAAGACTCTAATGAGGTTCAATAAAGGACTAGATAAGTTCATGGAGAATAGATTCATCAATGACTATTAGCCAGGATAGACAGAGACTGCTTTTTGCTAGAGACTTAGATTGGCCGACGGGATGGATCAATTGATGATTACCTGTTCTATTCATTCTCTCTGAAGTATCTGGCACTGGTCACTGTTAGAAGACAGGATACTGACCTAGATGGACCATTGGTCTCACACAGTATGGCCATTCTTATGTTCTGTGTGTCTGAATGAAGCCTTGGCAACACTGCAGTGGTCTCTGAAGGATCCTGTTGTCACCACCAGAACGTTATTTGTATATAGTGAAAGTTCACATTTTGAATAAATACAGAAAATTCAGGAAGAAGAACCTGAATCTATGGATTCCTAAAAAAGATGCTTTACATCTATACAGTATTTTTTACATTCAAACTGCTTAAAGGCCATTAACTATCTAATGCTCACTTAGACCCCGGTGAGATAGATAAATATTCTTAATACCGCTTCACAGATGAGGAACCCAAGTGGAGAAATGAAGTGATTCAATCAAGGCCACACAACAAATCACTAGCAAAGCCAGGATTAGAGCCATGGATCTTTGACTTCCATGATACATTGCTAGAGTTTTAATGGTAGTTAGTTTTAATTATTAAATCTTTACTAACCCTTTATTTCCCTTTACAAACACCTGCTATACTGAAAGAATCTGCTATACACAGATATTTAACTCCTGCATTATCATTTTATTATTGTTAAGGATGGAAATATATAGACTGTAGTAAATATACATGGAGTTTTGCAGACACCATAGAAATAAGAACCCTGATTTGAATGTAAAGTTTTGATTCAGCCCCATGAGAGATAAAGGTCAACCATGAGGTCCAGATCTTCCTTGCTATTGCCTGTTACTCTGGCCTGAAATGCTGGAAGATGGTTTGTTGAAGCCAGGACATGAATCCAGCCTGACAGTGCTGCAGATGCATATGGCTGTAGGACACTGACCCCTAAACCTGACCTATAGACAGTGTTGTGCAAGCTGTACTACTAACTGAAGCCTCAGTTATAACACTCCAGCCTCCTTCTGTTTCTGAAATCAAGTCTGCTTTTTGTCAGAAGAATCATGCTGCCATGGTGATAAATAATGAGCTCCCCTGTCTCAAATGTTAATAGCCCCCTGGATTCTTGCAAATTTATACTCATCTGCATAGTGCCAATTACAGCAAAGGAAAAGCAGTGGTATATAAAATCTTAAATATACAGTTGCCCTTTGGCCTCTAGCATGACTAATGATGATGACTAAGAACAATCATTAATATATTAAATTATCTGTCTATATATCTTCACACATGGATAATGAATAATATTCTATAAATAAATAGGATTGTCATGAAAATATTAATTGGAATCAAAAAGCCTGCATGCCTTTTTAAAAACCTTATTTCACAGACGGGGCACATTCCCTACTATACGTGAGTGTGTCGTAATCGTGACACACATACTGAAAACAAGCTCATAAGTGCACACTCCAGCTGGCAGGTCATGCCATGGAGTTACATGTGCTTCATGCTAGGTTGCCTGGTTTTTGTAATTAAGTTACTTCTTGTTGTTCTAATGTTTGCTGTTTAGAAAGGAATATTTGATTGAAGGCCTTTATGATCACCATCATGGGGTTTCCACAGCATCTGTCCATGCCACTCCTTACGTGACAGGAGGTTGTTTTTGAGTGACATGAGGCAAAAGAATCTCTATCCCTCTCAAGGGCTGATTACTCTGCTTCCAGAGCATCCATGGTATCCAGCTGGGTGTGCATGCCCATCTCCAGCTGGCGTATGTATATGTGGTGAAATGAATACAACCCAGGCCCGCAAATGAACACGTGGATGTTGATCTGAAAAGCAGGCTTTAATTGGCTGGTTTAAGGAAACAAAAGGAACAACTGACACATAGATAATTAGAACTCAGGAATTCCTGGCTCCCAGTCCTGTGCTCAGGCAAGTAGACAATTTTGCTCCCACATTCAAGTTAGATTAAAAAGCCATTATGAAACTATAAAAATTAAAACAAAAACAAAATAATATTTCACAGAGACAGAGGAGGCCATCAAACTAGTTTTCACTTGAACTATAAACAATACATTTGAACCCTGGTTTCCAACTGTTTTAACATTTTGAGATTGTTATTTTGCTACAGAAGAGTAAATTACAGAGGAATGGTTAGGGTGCTCTTCATGCACCACTGTGTGACTGTGTTCATATAACACATCGAGCATTAATTTCTAGTATAAAAGATTGTGGTGGTTACTAATAGCGTTTGGGGCACTGGGCAGATACAGGCATCAAAGAGTGGTGAAAAACTCTCATCCATGCTAAAATGGTGGCAGAATTGTGCCAGAGAGGTCACTTCAGCAGTACAAAGACCCTTTCATAGCTCCCATCTCCCAAAGAAGGATCCATGTACAGTTTGCTCTCTGGTCTTGCCCTTTCTGTTTCCTTCACTTGCATAAGCTCCTCCCACTCCTCCCCTGTTCAGAGAGAGTGTCCTATCAAACTAAGCAAAATGCTACACACCCTTTGTACAGTCCATCCTGCATCAGAACCCACACTGGCCAATGGAACCAGACCGGGAGTGCTCCTCTGAGATTGCAAAGGAGAGGCTGGATTTGACACTTAGAATATGAGCCTTTCCAGTAGAACATTTTACTGGAGAGCCTTTACGAAATCTTGCAGCACTTTTTGCTATTATAGTAGAATCTCTCTTAAAAAAAAATCAATTAAACAAGCACCATAAACAGCTACCCCTCTGGAAATTAAGCACCGTAAAGTTGCCCCCAAGCCATAATGCTTGAGAAAATATTTGATCTACTTCTGTGTTACAGTATACTTTAAATCTACTTTGTATTCAAATCCACTTCTACTTTCAAATAATACTTGCCCCCTCATTGAGGTGGTGTGAGGCTTAATGACTGCACAGAGCTTTGAAATCCTCAGATGGACAACGCTATACAAATTAAAAATCCTACTTATTATTTTTATTACTGCTATACAAAAATAGGGAACCATAGTCTCATAAATTTTGTGCTCCGCCATAAACTCCCCTGCATGACTCCCTTCAGAATAACTCTCTCATACCAAGTGCAGTCATTAATCCAATTGTAACCATTATCTCTGTGCACTTTGCCTTCAAAAATTAAACTTCTTTATTGGGGTTTACAACAACATAGATGTACTGGTGCCATCACTCCTCTGCTGCTATTCTCGCTCCAGATACGAAATAGGTTCAGAATGCTCAGTCGGCTTTTGAACCATATTAAGCTTACCTCATAAACAGTGATCTGATGCTCTCTGTAGGGCTGAGTGGGGAGTCATCACTGGGCTTTCGAAAGCTGTTCTGACTCTCATAATGAAAAACAGAGTCATCCAACGAATGCTTTTTTCTCACCATTTTAATGGAGTTAACTGCCGAATTCAGCACAAATTGCCAATCTCCAAAGTGCTCCTTCAGAAGCTTAGTCTTTTACTGCTGTAGGTAGTGCATTCTTGATGTGAATCCAGCTCAAGCTAGTTTTTTAAAAAAAAAATCTGTTAATAAGTAACATATTATCATGACATCACAAGGCGGTTTTCTGTTTGTCCCCAACGCTCTATAGACTTGTTCCCAAGAAGTCAGATTGTGTGGTGTGATATGATTTCACTACTAACCATATTAGTTTGCTCATATATAACACTTTTCATATATAGATCTAATTCTAAGAGTGATAATATTTTGCCATCTAATTAAAGTAAATGAGGGTATATATAAGAATTGCACTTTTTCAAATAATATTTCTTTGATAAGGTTAGTGCCAAAGCCAAACAGTAATATGCTCTATCATTTGGACTGTTTTCATGAATTATCAGCTGACTGTAATTTCCTGGGCCTGAACAACAAAGTATATGAAAGCTACTGTATCTGAATCATTTGGCATGTCAAAGCTATTTTATTGTACACCCACATTAATATGTGCCTATGTGTCTGTATAATTATCAATCTATGTAAATGTTTTAAAGTGAAGATACTGCAGCTCATTTAAATATGGCTAAGCCTTTAACTTTCAAATCATCAGATAACAAGGAAGAAAGAGCAGATTGCTTAACCTTTTTTTTCCACAGGGAGCAGACAACCATTAACTGCAAGCTTGCACAGTTTTCTTTTTGTTGAAGATTGTAGTAAGTGATTGTTATATAAAAAAAACTGTGTGCACAGTGGAAAAAGTTTGTTTTAACTATGACTTTTTCAATCATTCTGGGAAGGCCTCAGTCTATGCAGAGAGACCTTATGCCTGAACAAAGTCCCTTTACCTTCAATTCGGACATACTAGAAGGGTCTGGCCATGGGGACTTCATTGCATGCTGGGTTCTAAATCTATGAACCTGAATTCCATTCTAAAGTTCCATAGATAGATTCTTTAACAATGAAAATGGCAAGGAATTTGGACGATTAATTCAAAATAAATCTTATTTAAATTATGATGATTTTCTGTACAATTTACTCCTTTGTTTCTTTGTATAACTAACCTCCCCCAAATCTCTAAGTTATAGAAAACAAAAATCTATTTTGTGATCAAAGTGAAGCAAACTCTAATTACCTCTACTACAAATGACAGAAACAACAGAAGAAAAAAAAAATTATGAAAACAACATAATTACCACCACAAGAGAGGAGGCAAAGATCAACACATACAGCACATCCCTATGGAGGTGAAAACTCAAAATCAATTAAAAATTTTAAGGAAAAGTTAAGGAAGTGATAGAAGAAATATATATATATATATAGTTTATGGAATAACAGAATGAATGATCTCCCTCCTCCATTCCCCAAAAGGAAGTTATTTTAACTTTTCTGCTCCATCCAGGTCTTTTAGTTGCCTCGGGTTCTGCTGACTGGAATCAGCTTACAATCACAGGCTGATTAACCATACAATATCTTTGCACTTTATTCCTCCTCCTCTGGGAAAACAAACACATTAAGAGGTACCCTCCAGCAAACAGAGTAAAACCATGACAATGTCATTAGACCCTTAAAGAAGACTAAAGATTTCATAAAAGAAGATGGAAGTGGCCTAACAATAATTGATTAGAAAATGGAATCTATGAATAACATGGTAAATTCACAGATGTTGCTAAGAATCACCATTATCTTTTAAAGCTATCTGTTTGTATAGAACATCACTGTGGAAGTCTTGCATGAAAAGCACCACAGCCCTCATGTGTTCCTATTCTTGAGTGCATTTCTGGCAGGAATATAGAAAGGACAACTTTATTGCTCCAAAACTGGACATTTCAGTAGCATAGACAGTGCAGTGTCCATGACAGGACTTCTTCCCTTGAATTTTATGCATTCTTCCAGTCATTCAGAGTCTAGTTGCCTTCCCCACACAAAGCCACCATTACCACCTACTGCAACTGCTCTTCCACTCTGAGAGATGTCCACAAACAAAGCTGCTGCCCTCATCACAAAGCTGAGAACCATCCAGACTGTGGTGATGCTTTTCCAGGCTAGCTACCACTGAAATAGCATCCTCACCCGGCCAAAGCAACCATTCCACGTTATGCTGGATTTCTGGTACACTTTTGGCATGGAACACTCACTTGGAGTATTTAAACTCCTCCTTCCCAGTATGACTACCAGACTCCAGAGACACGCACAGAGTAGGTGCATCATGTGCACAGAATGCTGTGCTGCAGACCCCACATTCCCTTCTGCTCCACTTTTCCCTATTTTGATGACTTCTAGGAGCCTAAGCATTCAGAAATCATGCATCAAATCCCCAAATGACAGGAGTCACTTAAACATCCTTAGAGTCTTTCTATTAAATAATAATGTTGGGTTCTTTTATTTGTCTTCTGGTTTTTCATTTTGGCTAGCTGGGGTTTTAAATAAATCACCAAATAGTGGAACAGCTGACAGCACAAAGCTGCCACCTACTTCCCAGCTACTGTGTATATAGATCCACAGTGAGATCTACAGTAGGGCAAAATAGCAAAGAGGCAGCAAGGAGATCTGAATTTAAAGCCTGATACAGATCCATAGTGTTTGAAACATTGAAATGAAATCAGCTACACTGTGGAATGGCAATATCATGCTTTAGGTAACAGAATAGGTGAGTGGAAGTGCACAAGACATGAAACCCCAGTGTCATATACAAAGCAAGATGACATTGGCAATAAACATGTGAACCAACCATAATGCATGGGATAAACACCATGAGGTATTAATGATCATTTGTACCATGGCTGTCAGCAAAACACCTGCTACAGCTACATCCAACAACAGTAACAGGTGCAGGCCAGCTGCAATATGATCAGACTTGGAAGGATCAAATTTTTACCAGTAAATATTGGTAAATGCTGATTTCACTGTACACACACAAACTGATGAAAAAACATTTCCATTGATAATAATCAAAATTTACAGATAGGCAAAGTAAATAAAATGCTGCAGGAGAACTTATTAGAGTTTGATTTGAGGATATTTATATTGTATATTTTGACAAATGCTGGGAGCAATTTGTGTTTCCATGTTTATAAAACTTTAACTTTTTGAATCTCAGTGTCTGCACCCCCACCTAATTACCTGCAACTGGGAACATTTAAATAGAAAAAATGATTTAAAATAAAACTTGATATTACCCATCAAAATCATATAAAAATCAAACTCTGCTAAGCCTAAGTATGACAATATAGCAAAGAGGCAGTAAGGAGATCTGAATTTAAAGCCTGATCCAAAGCTGGCTGAAATGAATAAAAACATTCTCATTACCATCAATGAGCTTTGATCCGGCCCTTAATTAGAGTAATACATGAATCAGACAACCCTGTGCAGCAACAATGAGCCCAACCGTTAGAGAGGAAGCACAGGAAAAAACAACTAATAGAAAAACTGAGGCACCTTCACCAATCAATAAACACAGCTGGAACTCATCATGGATTTGATTGCTTTGATTCTTTCGGGAAGTGGATAAAAGAGTACTTTATAGAGACAAAGAAAGAGAAGGAGCTAAGGAGGCCTAGGAAATTTTAGAACACTTAAAACCTTTCCTTTCTTCGTTTCCACAAGAAATATTAAAATGTATAATTTTTCTTGCCTTGGTGCCTACAACTTCCAGTCAGCCATATTGTGCTAAGCACTGTTCAAACATATTGTGATATATGGTCCCTGGCTAGAAAATTTTATAATCTAATTTTAAAACAAGACATGAGACGTTTGTTTAACAAACAATAGGAGGGAGTACAATAAGATCATCTTGCCGCACAATAGCACATACCTTGATAAATTGGATTGAATTAAATGGGGCAAAAGAGGTAACTTGATTTTTGTAATTATTTTGTTGTTTCCCATTGCTTATCCTTTTAAAAGGTCTGCTTCTTCTAGCAGATCCACCTACCCCCAAATTTCTGCTTTTGCCTGTTTCTAATTTTTTGAAGATGTATCTTGAAAATTCTTTCCCTAGTCTATAGTTAACAAAAAAAAGCAAACAAAATACCACAAGGAGTTCCCTGCTATCACCTTTTTCTCCTTGACCATGCCCCTCCCAAAACTCAGTCACTGCTGTTTCTCTCCAGAAATAGTGTCATATTTGTCTACATACATGTACCAGATTTAAATTCAATGTATTTGGGTTTCTTTCCACTTCAGGGACAGATAATTTATAAATCGTATACTTTATTGTTTGTTTAGTAGACCACATCTTCAAAGCAATTGTCTTTTGATATTGTCTTTTGATATCAAGTGCAAAGTCCTGCATTTAGGACGGAAAAATCCCATGCACTGCTACAGGCTGGGGACTGATCAGCTAAGTAGCAGCACTGTAGAAAAGGACCTGGGGGTTATGGTAGACGGGAAGCTGGATATGAGTCAACAGCGTACTCTTGTTGCCAAAAAGGCCAATGGCATATTGGGCTGCATCAGTAGTAGTGTCGCCAGCAGATTGAGGGATGTGATTATTCCCCTCTATTCGGCACTGGTGAGGCCGCATCTGGAATACTGTGTCCAGTTTTGGCCTCCCCACTACAGAAAGGATGTGGACAAATTAGAAAGAGTCCAGCGGAGGGCAACAAAAATGATTAGGGGGCTGGGGCACATGACTTACGAGGAGAGACTAAAGGAACTAGGGTTATTTAGTCTACAGAAAAGAAGACTGAGGGGGGATTTGATAGCAACATTCAACTACTTGAAGGGGTGCTCCAAAGAGGAGGGAGCTAGGCTGTTCTCGATAGAAACAGAGGACAGAACAAGGAGCAATGGTTTCAAGATACAGCTGGGGAGGTCGAGGTTGGATATTAGGAAAATCTTTCTCACTAGGAGGGTGGTGAAGCATTGGAATGGGTTACCTAGGGAGGTGGTGGAATCTCCGTCTTTGGAGATATTTAAGGTTCGGCTAGATAAAACCCTGGCTGGAGTGATTTAGTGGGAGTGGTCCTGCTTTTAACAGGGGGTTGGACTAGATGACCTCATGAGGTCCCTTCCAGCCCTAAGATTCTATGATTCTATGATATACTGTTTGCAGAGTGTGCATACTTATTTTTTATCTCCTTTGTTTGATTACTTTCCTTACTGCCAGGGATCTCTAGGTTCCTCTTGTTGTATAGGCCCCTTCCTACATACCGCACTAATTGCTGTATCTACCAGTTTCATTGATTTCATCCAACTATCTCTCATCTTTCTGTCATTCCCCACTTATCACAATTCACCGCAGTCTCTTCCATAAACAATTTAGTAATTGGGTATATGTGTTTAGCCTTTGGTATGAAGGGTGAGATTGCATATCCTTGTTAATCTTATTTAACTGTGTTAGTACCAGGTATCTGACCAGGGCACTGTAGGTATTTCTACACAGCAATTAGAACCAACAGCTGGCCCATGCCAGCTGACTCAGGCTTGTGAGGTTTGGGCTGTGGGACTCTTTTATTGCCCAGGAAGATCCTAGGCTCCAGCCTGAGCCTGGAAATCTACATAGTAATGAAAGAGCCCTGCATCCCGAGCCATGCAAATCCGAGTTGCCTGGCATGGGCCAACCATGGGGTTTTCTTTGCTGTGTAGACATACCTTGTGTGCTTGGTGTCTTGTCATTGCCATATTCAACAATATTTCTTATATTTACTAAATGCATTTATTGATCTCTGTTTTTTCTGTCACCACCTATCACTATTCGCAACAGCCATTAACAAACATTTTCTCAGGAGAGAGGCTTGAACAGATTGAATGACATAAAGACTGAGTCCCTGTCACCTTTATTAGAACTCCTTCATCTAGAACATGATAGAAACACATTTGTGTGGCAACATATGGAAGCACTCACTAATGCTGGTGTCTTTTGGGGGAAGGACAAATATCGGACTTTTAACTCCACTTTGTTAATTGGCAGCTAAAGTCTGCACTAAATTTACATGAAAGAATGATACATTGCTTTTTATTTCACTCATCCTCTTCCTTTACAGTTTATTTTTATTATTTATTTATTTGTAATATAGTAATACAGAGAGGTCCATCCACATCAGAGCTACATTCTGCTAGGTGCTGCATAGACTCAAGAAAGATAGCTTTTACCTCCACAGAGTTTGCTATCTAAGTTTAGAACAAGATGAAACATTGAAAGAATAAATAAATGTGGGAAAAGAGAAGTGGCAAGAAAGGTTTATTTTTTCATAGACCTGCTCAGTGCAAAATTTGTAATATAATCAGAATGATTCTTGAGAAATAAGTAGTTTCAAGAAAAGCAGATTACTGTATCAACATTTTGTAATTTAAAGAGAATTGTCACTTGTGCGTTATTTAAATTAGAAATCCACAACACCTGAGTTTTAGATATTCACGAAAAAGGCCCTTTAAGGTAACAATACTTAGCATTTCTATGGCACTTTTCATCTGAGGAACTCAAAGTACTTTACAAATATTAGTTAATGACATTTATACCACCCAGGGGATTTGGCAAAAATATGTAGTTTTATCTCCATTTTATAGTTGGGTAAGCTGAAGGACAGAGATTTAAGGGTGGATTTTTTCCCGAGTGCTCAGCAGAGGTCAAATGACAGTCCATTGACTTCAAAGGGAACAGAGTTACTGAGTGATTTTGAAAATCTTACCCTCACTGACTTGCCAAAGTCACAAAGCAAATTAATTATACTAGTGGGAATAGAATTCAAAATTCCCACTTCTTGGCTCTAACCATAATACAGCACTCCTTCCCCTGAGTTACTATTTGTGTCATGAAATACTGTAAAAAAGAACTAAAGAGAAAGAAGAGTTCTTTTTGTCTCTGATTGGAGTAGACAGTCTTACTAGTAGGAGCTGAACCATAATACTGGTCTGTTCATTTCTGTCCAAATCCCTAAGGTGGCGGTGACAGGGGTTAGATTTTTAACGAACCGCTTTACACAGCTCTACTTTAATCTCCTAATGGTGTTCCTCCCTCCTGCCTTGCAATGAGATTGAAGAAAGATATAAAATAGATTAAATTAATGCTACAGAGTTGAGAATCTGCAAGATCATGTTTGAAAAATAAAATAAAATACATTAATCATTAATATATATTCCAAAAATATTTTTACATATGAGAGCATCTTTAATCTTCGCTTAAAAATCTGGTTTTGTGTTACAAATGTAATTTCATACTTTCTAGTGATTAAACAGATAATGGTTTAGAATCAAACAATATTTTTTTCAGTATAGGGTATTATTTAATATGGAATTACCAGTTTTGGAAGCAAACATAAACTAGTTGGCAACCTGGTACCTAAATTACCAGTAAATGCAATGGTTGTATCCATCTTTTAAATTTAATCTCAGCAAGAGGTGAACAAAGGAGGAATTTTGAGTTCTATTCTCATTTGTAGGATTGACTTTGCTTTGTGACTTTGGGAAAGTTCATGATGAGAAGCTAGAAGACTTCAACTACATTAATTTATACCTTATTATCCAGGATAAAGCAATGAACTAAAGAGTAATCAGTACGCAAAGTCTATGGTGCATTTGTTTCTATTAAATAGTGTAATAATGACAGGTAGTGTATATGTAAAATGGGAGACAATATTGCTATGCTTGCAAACATTGCTTTTAAGTACAAGCTGTTCTTCAGAATAATAAAATTAGCATTAAACTTTAATCTAACATCAGTGTGATCAAAACCAGCAGAAAATATTGTGACCTGTATTAAGAAGTGAGAGAAAAATCTTCTCCCAACACTTTGAGTGCACTGATTAGACTTCTGTTCAAAAACATTTTTTTAGCATTCACTGTTTCCCTATCTCTAGTTAACAGTCTGTTAGTGACTGTTTGTATAGTAAAAACTAACTGAAAATGCTGTAAATAGGTATATTTGAAGAAACTATGTTATAATTAAGCAAAATTAATAATGATTGTTGTCAATATGTGTAATAATTACAGCCAGAGCCAGTTCTATAGCTTATGTAATGTTTTAAATAGTATCGTTTTGACATCAAAGGTGACTCAATCAATCATTATCATTCCTCTTTAGGTAATTTATTATTTATTGTTGATGTTACTGCAGAGCCTAGGAGGCCTAGTCATGTACAATTGTACTAGGAACTGTAAAAACAGAACAAAAAGATGGTCCATGCTCCAAGGAGCTTACAGCTTAAGTACAAGACAAGAGACGTCAGATGGATACAGACAGACCAATGGGGGAACAAGTGAACAGTGAGATAGTATTGGTCAGCATGATGGGTCACTACTTCTGCACACTATCAACCTAGTCACTGTCAAGTTTTTTTGTAGGCATCAACGAAAGTTTTGAGGAGGGATTTGAAGATGGACAATGAGATAACTATGGATAAATGTTTATGGGGAGCGCCTCTTATGCATGTGGTGGGGCATGGGAGAAAGCACAAAGGTGCTTGTTTGTAAATTTAACGTGGACATTGGAATCATGGGCCAACTGGAGGCAACCATTGACAACTCAATAGCAAAGAAATGATAGACAGGGAGGGGAATGACTCTAAAGAGAATGTTTCTAAAATGAATACCAAAGCTTATGGTTGTTTGATACAATAGAGATAGGGGAGCCACTGGAGGGAGAGGTGAGAGGGTCAAAGCAAATGCTGTTATAGCCATGTTGATCTTGAACTGGTGGCTAGTCATCCACACGAAGCTGTTAGAGTAGAGAGAGAGGCTGAGATTTTAGTTGCACGATGTAACTTGTTTGAAATGAGAGAGTGGTGTTGAAGTTGACTATTTGTGGGGGCCAGGAATTTTTATTACTAGGCGAATTGATCATCTGTACACAAACAGAAAGAACACTGGATTGGCTCCACATCACCGGGTCTGAGACATCAGCCTAGCTTTCCTCCCAGCTGCAGCTGTGTTTCAGTGCACAGATTCTGCTGTACTTTTCCAATGATAGAGTGTACAACTGTCATCTGCTGTTCCTCTTTTCCGAATCCATCTGAGACCCTCACCAATCTGGCTTCTGCTCTCTACACTTCCCTGGAACTGCTCTTGTCAAACTCTCTAATCACCATTTCCTGTCTAAGTTTGGGTACCTGTACTCTGCTCTTAACCTCCTCAAATTTCAGCTGTCTTTTACATCATTGTTTATCTTGATAACTTTTTCCCTCTTAGCTTTTGCTAAGCAGCATCCATTTTACTCCATTCTTTCCCAGTTTGTCTCCCACCTGTCAGGTCCTTCCTTCAGCATTTCATTCAGTGACTCCTCTCCTTCAGTGCCAGTTCTACAGGAATTCATCCTTGGTTGCCTCCTTTTTTACATTCTATGCCTTATTGCTGGGGAAAGTTATCACCATACCTGACTTCAACATCATCCCTATACCGACTACACAACACAAATCTATCTCTTCATTTTGTCTCTGTCTTCCTCTCTCCACTCTCAGACATTTGACCAAACTATCTACTAAGGGATGCCAGTACATCTTTGTTAGTTTCATCGTTATAACTGCCAGGAGAATTTGGACCATTGCTTTGTTACCTTAAAATTTCAAAGCCTGCAGCACAGCTTTAAAAGAAAATCGTCTTCCTTTCAAGCAGATCTGTGACATATCCAGCCACGCACATAAACTGAAAAAAGTCTAGAAAAGGGTCAGAATGAAGGATAAGAATATGGTCGCAAGCTGTTCTGTATGAACAATTCAGTATTTTTTTTCTAAGACTGCACAGCTGGGCAGTTGAAAGACTGAATTCTTCCATCTGTCAAGTCCTAAATATGTGGCAGACTGGCACCACCTAGTGGATAATAACTCTAACTTTGTTGGCCTGTTTGATTTTGTCTCCACTGCACCCTCAGGAGAATTACTAATTTCATTTTCAAAGGGCTTGACAGGGATTTGGCTCAGTGAAGGCCATGTTAATAGGAGTTACAGGATTAAAATCTACAGCTTCCTGGAACTTGACATTTTGGTTTGGGAAAGTTTTAATTCATATGAGCACCCCAAAGGGCAGGAGCCCATCCTGGTAGGCCTTGCTTTCTCACCTGCAAGGAGCAGCATGCCTAGAACTAGCGTTGGCACGTGTCTGGTTTTTGACAGGAAAGTCTAGGGGAAAAGGGGATTGGACAGTGCTTCATCACCTGCAGTAACTGGACTCCACCATTGTGGGAGGGGGACGGGAAGAGCAGTAGCTGCTCTTGGACCCTGGAAGAGCACTCAGGAATGGCTCCAGTGGAGGAAGGTCCTGGCAGTGATCCCGTCCTACCCCGGTCACTCCCTAATCCCTGGAGTGGGGTTCTCACTCCCCTGCCCTGTCCCAATCACTCATTCCATGAACATGGCTCCTTTTCCCACATCCTGCGCCAATTCTCCCACCACCCGCCCCACCTCTAGAGCCCTGCTCAGCTGGGAGGAAGGTGATAGAGCAGCAAGTAATGGGGGGGGGGGGGGGGAAATGGAAGTGGGGGTGGAACCTCAAGGGAAGAGGTGGGGCCTTGAGGAAGGGCTAGAGTTGGGGGTGTTCCAGCACTCAGTGTCCTGTTTTCACAAATTAGAAAGTTGACCACCCTATCTAGAATCTGGGTTTTCAGATTTCTGCCTCCATGTTACCACCTAAGAGCAGAAATACTCAGCATGTCATGAGGTCCAGGGGTCCACACACCACAGGATGTGCCTTCCACAGAGGACCCAAATAACAGGACATTCCCTATTGGTCTGGGCATACTGTTTAAACATGGGAAGGATACAGGAAATTTGTCTGTTCAACTAGGTGGAACCTCAGCTAGGTGCTATTACAGACCCTGCTTCCTCATGTTGTTCCTGACCCCTTGTTCCTGACCCTAGAACTTCTACCTCTTGGTTCTGACGCAGGTTTTGTCTTCTGGTTCTGACTTTTGGTTCCTGATCTCGGCCTTGCCTCCTGATACTGACTCCTGTTTCCTGACTTGGCCTTGACTCTTGACTCTAGCTCCTAGTTCCTGACCTTGGATTCACCCATGAATCTGCTTCCTGATGTCTGACTGTGGCTCTATCCTTTAGGCTGGCCACCTACAACCCAGCCTTCACAACACGTCAGTGTGATCAGTGGCTTAAAGCCACAATATGCCCTTGGTGTGTACTTAGCTTTATTTACACAAAAATACCTGGTTATGAGCGTTTGTCTATCTAAAACAAACTCCACACAAGGAGTGGAGTAAAATACTCACCTGTTTCTGAAGTCTGGCTTATTAGCAAATAAATTAACAGAGATAATGAAAAAGTCAACTAAACACTTCTCCCCAAGTTTGGCTTCACACAGGGTTTCTACTGTTCAGCCCATGCCCTAGGTCCTCTTTCTCATTAGTGAACCACCTTATCTCTCAAGGTAACAGAATCTCCTTTCCCAGCAGGATTAACACTTTCCTGACCTGTTGTTTCTGCAAATACTGCAGTCTGTTACACTGATGAGATGTTATTTTAGATCTATCCCCACTCTTGAATTTGTAATACATAAGAAAAGTCACTGTTACATAAGAGAACAGTGCCAGCATTAAAATGTATGAACTTCTACTTCCATATAATTTGGCTCTGTGTTAGGAGGTTATATGGGTGTGAGATATCTACATTACTCTATATATCGGGTAAACAAGTAATTGGAGAAAATGCATGTCGATTGTCAGTACATGTAAAAGCTGAAGAGTGAGTGTGCAAAGTGAGCGCATGTGTAAGTGAAGAAATATTTCTTTAGTTCAATTGTAATGAAATTAAAGATGTGAATGATTGATTATATATATAACGTGGGAAGAATCAATAGATAATAGAGATAAGCCCAAGATACAAAATTCAGATCCAGACTGGAGGTAAAATTGGTATCAGTAAGGTTAGAATCTGGACCAGTATATTTGTAATTTATTGGGGCAAAATACTTGCAGGCCTCTCTGGTCTATAACAAAGCACATCTGAAAAACTAATAAGGCAACATGCCTCCTAGAAATTGGAAAGGGCGATTTAATGAAACACAGCTTCTAATATAAATACATACGACCAAGCTAGAAAACATTAAAAAGGAAATAACACCTGGGCTTTAGCCCATGGGACTTATTTATAATTTACGTATAGCATTTATAGAGCAAAGAATACCAGAACTATGAGGCCTTGATTGAGAATTACATTAGCACAACTCATCTTGATAGTTTAAGAGGCCTCTTAAGTGAAAAATACAACATGGCTAATATCGTAAAACATTTTCTATAGATATCCACTTAGATTTCAGTAACAACACCTACCTCTTCTCTAATGTTTTAAATCATTTAGAGCTCAAAAGTGCTCTATGAGGGTGCGTCTACACTTACAAATTAAGTCGACTTTATAAAACCTCGTTTTAAATCAACTTTGCTGGCTAAGTCGACTTTAGAAAGTCGACTTAGCCAGTGTGGACGTGGAGTAACCCTAAGTCAACTTTAAGTCGACTTAGGGGGCTTTAGGGCTTCCCCACTGCCCTCCCTGCCAGGGTGGCTGTCACAGCCACAGCCTGGCTTGCCCCCCCACAGGGCAGAGCCCTGCCCACCCTGCCCCTATGCCCTGTCAGGGTCCCTGTCCCCCTTTGCCCCATTGTACCAAGGTACAATGGGGCAAAGGCTGAGCCCCCTGGCACTTGGCAAGGGTTGCCCCCCCTGCCACCGTGGACCTGTCCCAGGTCCACCTAGCCCCTACAAGTCGACCTTGGCGTCCAGTGTGGACGCTCTAGATCGATTTGGCAGGGTCCCCTCTAAGTCGACTTAATTTTTGAGTAGGGATATGCTAAGTTGACATAAATTAACAAGTGTAGTCTTAGCCAATGGAAGGGGAGCTATAAGGTATTGTGAATGCTTCAGATAGACTTCCTATGTACAGTGCTGTAAGTACACTAATCTGTACTTTAATTTTGCATCTGTAATATTAGATCCACACTGGTCTTTTATTTCCCTTTTCACTGAAAAAATTCTGACTCCTGACGCTCTAGGTCGATTTTGTAGGTTCCTCTCTAAATCGACTTAAATTTTGAGTGTGGACATGCTAAGTGGACAAATTAACAAGTGTAGACATAGCCTAAAGGAGATAGTCCTCACTACTTTCAGTGAGCCCCCCAGAGGCAAAGTGACTCGTGGTTACCAAACAGACCACTGGTAGAGCTGGGCTTCTCATGCTTAGTCCAGTATACCCTTCAGAAGGATATACTGCCTCTCTGAGTTAACTTCAGTTTAATCCCATTTGGTTTTCTGTAACTATTAAAGTGACAGAGTTTTAATGGCAAAAGCATTCATGGAAAGCAAATTTTAAGCATGCATGCTCAGGTATTCACATGAGATGTGGTATGTAGTTTGTATGGAATGAGGTATTGATGACACAGAAGCAGAAAAGATTTAATAAAATCCCTTCTCAAAGCCCAGGAACAGAAGCAGTGAAATGAAATATATAAGGATCCAACCACACCTTTGTAGCTGGGATCAAACACATGTAATTGTTTTGTGTCAATAACTGTGGTGATAAAAGAAAATCACACACTAGTAATCACAGGCAGTTAATATAGTTTGAATGGGGGTGGTAAACAGCAGCAGAATAGTATTTCCAAAAACCTCACCAGAGCTTTGGCAAAGAGATGATTAAGCAAGATTTATAGGGATCTACGAGCACCCTTTGCAATTTGGACATCATATGCCATTATCAAGTGTGAATGTAATGAGAAATTAAATGTAACTTTTACACTGAGCATCCTACAATACCTTAATTTTTCTAAGAACAATGGCAGGTTTGGGTGGAAAAAGGAAAAGGGTTTGTTTCGAAAATTTCTGCATCTTAGTTATCTCTTGCTCCCTCTCCCTGTAGAATTAAAGCTCTAATGTTTTTTTGAAGTCCTCTTCCTGATAATAATCCAATCAAGTGAACAGCAACGAAACCTAGCAATTTATATGGCCAGTCTTTGCAGCTAAACTCTCAAACACTGAGTACTGAATATTTGTAACAAAATATTGGTGATTAATCTATAAAGAAATTCAGAAAATTCATCAATTAAATCTGAAAGTAAATAAGAGGATCCTGCAATCTGTTGGCATTCTGGTGACAGAAAATTTGCATAATAAATTATTTGTTATGAATTATTCACTTGGCTCTGGGGAATAGTGACAGTAAAACAAGAGTCGTATGTCAAGCAATTTTTTTTGTTTTTTGTTTATACTCAAAATATCTTTTATTGTGCTATATTTATTTTGAACAACAGCCTTCTGAGACTATGCTGAATAAACTCCAGCATGATATTTGCCATATTGGAGCAGACTATTTGTCCACCAGTTCTGAGTTGTCCACCAGTTCTGAGAATTAAGGTGCCCCCTACCTCTCCTGTGCCTAATTGTGCAATGTTCAGAGCTGCAGGCTTGTCAAAGTAAATCATGAGGGAAGTTATAAAAGTGTCATGGTAAATCTGTCACTGAATCACAGACTGATGGTACAGCAAGCAAAATGCTTGTATAAAACTCAGCCTGAGCCTTCATAGGAAATAACACTTATTTTGTTTACTTAGGGGAGTAGGAAACTCAGAGATGGCTCATCAGGTGCTTTTCATGGCTGCAGGGTTGTTATTGAGTTTTTGCTCTCCATTAGCTTCATGTGGCTCTCAGGGTTTAACCTTTCAGGCTCTGCAGGAGGTTTTTTGAACATTTGCCTCCCCCTATGCTATTGACTCAAGTGCAAAAGCCTCAAAATGTCAAGCATTCTGGATATTAAATAATACACCTGATGATGGTATGAGTTACTTCTATGATAATTGTGACAAATATGTAGTCTTAATTTTGAAAAAAAGGATTGAGTAGGTCCTGAAAATTCCATTGCATTTCTTTGTGTTCTGTTAAAGAATTCTAAATCTGATATTTGAATTTAGAAAGAAAAAAATCACTTTTATATGTATGCAAGGAAGTTGATGGTTGGATTACAAGTCCCTGGTGATCTCAGTTGCACAGCCAGTTAAATCTGTCTATACTCTGGAATAAATTTGTTACGATAATGAGAAATAATAGCGGCTGTTTATTGTACAACATAAATTTCAGAATAGAGTATAATCTGAATGCAGGTCAGGAACAGTTCAGAAAATGCTGCCAAACTGCAGTCACAGGGGTCCACCCCCCCAACGCTAATGACAGGTTTACTTTTTACACTCCATTACAGTGTGGTGTTACATAGGAACTGCTATCTGTAGCTGAACGCTCTGTAGGAATATCATCTTGAGTTCCTGAAGAATTATGACGTCTTCCTTTTGTGATGACCTTGCTGTTGTGCACTGCCTCTTCCTGTTTAACATGAAATATCCATCCACTGTTTCCCTAACCCTTTCCTCAGACACAGGTTCATATTCTCTCTCTAAATGAGCTCTGTGTAGCTTTTAGGGGTTTGAGGCAGGAGAAGAAAGGAATTCACACACTGAATCTTGGGTCATCTGAACTGGGTAGTAGCACGGGTTGTTGTGTAAGGATGTGAGCGTGGGAGAAAAGGCACAGGTTACCCTCATTTCCTGGACTTCGGTGAGCTAGCTGTAGGTTCTAGCTAACCTCGCACTCTGGTGGTTGTTGTGTTACAGTTATGCAATGTTTATATAAAAATAACTTTGTTCAATTCACTGATCATGTCTAAAGAAGAACTTATCAAACAGGCTGTAATAAGAGTATGGCACCCAGGTGTGCTGTTACATGGCAAGTGTCCACATACACTGAAAGCAATGAGTGCAGTTAAGATGATATAGGCCCAATCAAAGGACTTTGCAGTGACCCTAAGTTTGTTTGCTCAGCCCTAATACAGATTCATTCTCTTGAGAGCCACTGAAAATCATCCAAGTTTAGAGGCTGATGAGTATCTGCCGGTCAGAACAATAATCTTAATTCTGCCAATTTAGGTTCAGGTCTGACTTGCTTTTGTGATGGATACAGATGCAATAGTTTCATCATTGTCCCAATTTAAGCATCCAGGCTATTCTCTGTGACTGGGCAGCTTTGTGCCACTATGCTGGTGCAAAGCTGGACTAAAGCTGATTTAGCCAGATACAAAAGATTCACCCCAGTATACGTTGCCCGAACCAGCTGAAGACATGCCCATGAATAGCATGGACCTTTTTCTAGAAGGGGATATCCTCCCTCCTCAAGTCCTTTGCAAGAGACAGTCTGTGGATGAAGAGTACAAAGTTTTCTTCTGAATAAGCAATTTTAAAACAATTAAGAAAAACAAAGCAATTTCTGTGGGGCAAGAGGGAAAATACTGTAATTACCTTTGGGGAAAAAATTGTCTTGGGGATTCCTTACTGTGATCTCCCACATCCTCTTGGGGCAGGATGAAGGAATTGTGTGTTTTCCTTCTTTGTCGAAATAACTGTAGGCCTGTCCTTAAATGAGGTGCACCTTTGGAGATCTACAGAAGGTCATGACTATCAATTCCTTCTACAACAGCTCATGGGATTCCTGGCTCCCTGGTGGCAGCATCTACTGACAGACCAGTAGGGGACCTGTGTGGAAAAGATAATATAGCCTGATTTCAAAGAGAATCAAGCAGAGCTGATATGCCATGGCCCCAGCTTTTCCCACTTCTTGTCACCAATTTCCTTCCTGTCCCTGGAATCCCAGGTTCTAGACTATGCAGAAAGGCTACTGCAGGGTTCAGACAGGTAAAGAAGATGGTGTGTGTAGATGGGTAAGCACTTTTTCAGCACAGAAGGGGAGGATCCAAGTGTAAAAGTTCCTTTTCATGAAGAGATCTGTATGGTATCAGTGCTCAGGAGTAACTCCAGTGAAGTCGACGGAGTGACATCAGCGTAAAATTGATGGATGAATAGAATTAGGTGAAATTCTAGGTGAAATTCTAGACCACTGAAGTCAATGGCAAAATATCTAATGACACTAATAGGGTCAGGGTTTCACCCTCTGTTTGCTCTCTTCTTTCTTTCTGCTTCTCTCCCTCTTCTGACATAGATCTCTCCTCTCTTTCCTTTCCTGCTCCCTGCAAAGCAGAACACACTGGAATATGGTGAGATGCCCCTTTGCTTTAATTTCTTTTATGTAATTTAGCTGAGTGGCTGTTTGCCTTTGTCAATGTAAACACCAGTTTTGAGGTTTTTTCTCTATCCCCGAGCACTTGGCTTACCTGAATATTCACAAATCCAATTAAGGAGAATAGTGCTGCTGAATAAGAATGTTTGTAACTCTTACCCAACCGTATAAATTATTTGCACAAACAGTAAGTACTGTACTGGCTAATAAAACCAAAAATGTGTCAGTAAATTAATAACAAAAACTTGTAACATTAATGTGGAACACCAGGCAGCACAGAACGAATCTGAAAACTACATGCATATACCTCTGTGCTGATGAAATATGTGCACAGGTCACCAACTGTATATTTCTTGTTTGGGAAAGAAATTCACATAAACTAAAACGTTCTTACTATTAGCTTTTTTCTTCCCAGAACAAAATACTTAATTGATACCACAGACTGTCCATGGCACTTTTCCTGGTTTATTTTGTAATTTTTGTAATCTGCTATTAAGCAATATATATTTGGTGTATAAATAATGTATTATATTTGTCACATGTTTAAAGGCCTATCTGAAATTCCTGCCTCGTACATTGGTTAAGCATTAATGGAAAATTAATTTTCTGGCTGGATTCTACTGAAACAAATGTACATCTAAGACTTCTCCTCCTGAAAGCACAGAAAGACACTTGCTCCCCCAGTTCTTTGTTACAAGTGCCTGAGGATGAAACTGTTCAGGTGTCAAAGCAAGTGAACTTATACACTTTTAATTAAAAAGTCACTAAGAAGTAAGTTTTCAGCCTGATCTTGCCAGAGCTACATCAGTAAACTTCTAAAGCAGCGTATTAATTTACAAGGATCCAAAATCTTTCTTCACAGTTTAACAAGTAGATATTTAATATGTTCTTCTTTCATTCTGTTCCTGAGGAACATAGTTCTTCAGATATTTCTGTGCTGAAAATGACTTTTTACCTGTTGCCTCTGCCAGAGGCAATATGTTAATAGACTGAGCAAACGAATGCATGCTAAGAAAGACTTCAGGGTGCAATGATCTCATTATGGGCTTAATATCCATAGCCTCTCTGTGCAGAAAAGCAGAAGGATGTCAGAAAACTGTATGGCATAGTCAACTCCATTTTCAGGAGAGAACTATTGATTTGACAATGCTTGCCATATTAGAATGGACAGAACGGACTTCATTCCTTTGAGAAGAAAGCATTTTTCCTGCTTGCTGTCAATCAAACTGCATCAGAATGCATGGCAGCAAGAATACTGTGGGGAAATAGGCTTTCTTCTCATGATGAATTGTGGGAAATAAATCCAAAGTGCATGAGTGCTGATGTGTAATCTCCACGGCCTATTGCAAAGACAGAGAAATCTGCTAGTTGTACATGTTTGTGTTTACTCCTTCTGCTCCAGATAACCTCAGCTAGTTTTAAATTCACCATGCCTTGCTTTTGCTCCAGATTTCAGGCCATCCAATACCTGCAAAATTAGACTGGCTGTTGATGAAGCTGGCAATGAGCACAGCCAACTGAGCAAAGTTGAACAGTTTGGACTACAGTGCTTTGATGATGCCATGTACAAAGACCAGATTTGGTACTACATCCTTATTTGGCCAGGGGGGTCGGGATCCATGCCTGTTCCCTTTCATCTTTCACCATATGTTGAAATGCAAGAGAGTCGTTCATTTCTAACATTGAACTGAATACCTTTATTGTCACATTAGTTCTTCCTAGGGAAATGTTGCCATCTTGTTTTTCTTAGCTGACCTGATGTCTATACATTTTTTTTTATCAATACTTTCATGAACTCTGCCACTTAATTAAACACCCATGAATGATGTACACAGGGCCAGATTATGAGGGGCTTTCAGTTTTTGGCTCAGAGACACTAAACAGTCATGACTGGTTGGTTCATCTCCAATAGTGGGAAAAAGGTGTGAATTGAGGCTGGTTTTATCAGCGCCAATTCATCCATCCTAATTTCTAATCATGGCATGGTGGTTCTTCCTAAATTGGGTTTGGAAAATCAGCACTGTTTCTGAGACAGTGATCTGTCTAGAGTAATGCAAACAGGGATAAGGTTCACAATTGTTTCCTCTATCAGATCTGCAAGGGCATGGAACCAGACTGGAATGGAAGGTTTAGGTGACTGGGGGGCTGAATGAAGCTGTGGCTGATTATACTCCAGGGCCCAACTGATTTGCATAAAATGAGGAATAGGAACAAGAATAGGAGAAAGACTGGACTCAGAATGTGGCTTAGCTGTCTTGCCTTGTATATGAGAGACTGAGACTGGTGAGAATCTTTTTATTTTTGGAGCTGTTTATGCTGTTCATAAAGATGAAAAACTAAAACATTTATTTCTCTAGTGAGAGTGGGTTTCTTCTACATCCAGTAACCAGTTTTTATATTAAGCTCTGTTGAATCATATCCCTATGTAGTATATAGGTTGGTGTCTGTTTTCTAGAAAGAAATCATTTTAATTTTCCCTGGCTATGCAGTTGCATGTTGTCCAGTATCATTCCAGGCCCTCAGAGTGTCCTTTCAAAGAATACACACTATATAAACGTGTTGTCTTTCTACAATAGACTAACACGGCTACCCCTTTGGTATATAAACGTGGTTATTGTTTATTTTTTTAGGAAATATATTTATTATGCAGATCATTCTACCTTAAAAAATGTAGGAAGGTTACATAGTTTAAATGGCATTATCTTGATAGTTCTGAATTAGATCACTAGGGGTGTGTCTACACTTACAAATTAAATCGACTTAAACCTGCTTAAATTGACTTAATTTAATCTGCATCTACACTACAATTTCCTTAAATCAACTTAAGCTGCTGCTTAAATTGACTTAAAGAAATTTAAAGTTGACTTTATTAAATCTAGTTTTAAGTTGACTTTACTGACTAAGTCAACTTTATTAAGTCGATTTAGCCAGTGTGGACGCAGACTAGCCCTAAGTCGACTTTAAGTCAATTTAAAGGGCCCCCAGGACTCCCGCACTGACCTCCCTGCCAGGGTGGCTGGCACAGCCAGAGCCTGGCGTGCCCACCCACAGGGCAGGACACAGCCCTGCCCACCCCGCTCCTGTCCTGCTCAGCCCCCATTGTACCCAGATACAATGGAGCAAATGCTGAGCCCCCTGGTACTTTGCAAGGGGTGCCCCCCACCACCATGGACCAGTCCCAGGTCCACCTAGCCCCTACAAGTTGACTTAGGCGTCCAGTGTGGACGGTCTAACTCGATTTGGCAAGGTCCACTTGAAGGCGACTTAATTTTGTAGTGTAGACATGCTAATCAACTTTGTTAAGTCGACTTAGCAAAGTCGACTTATTTTGACAAGTGTAGACATAGCCTAGGAGTTTCTGTCTCCAGCCATTCTGGCACATGCGATTTACGGCAGATATAGTGGTTGTTGTAAGAGTCATGAAGAAATATTTTCTATGATATCTAGGCATACATGTTACCCTGCTTTGCACCATTGCAGCCCATCTATATTGGGGATTTGCATCAGGGTAGTTACATGGATACAAAAATTTCTAATATAGACAAGTCATAGGCTGCCATGCTGCACACACTTATACATGCACTTTACTTCCATGAGTAGCCCTATTAGTTAAGTATGCGTATCAATGTTTGCAGAATTGAGCCTAAGGCCTGGTCTACACTGCGAGGCTAAGTTGATGGGAGTTACATCGACTTAGTTACTCTCATCAATGCAGTGTCTTTACTTGACTGTGCCAACTTGAAGTGCTCTCCTTTGGATGCAGTGTTACTCCACTTGGAGGTGTGGAGTTACTGAGTCGATGGGAGAGCACTTCCAGGATCAATTGAGTGGGTCTACACTGGCCACTCAATTGATTCTGCTGCGCCAATCCATGGGGATCAATGCAGCAGTTTTAGTGTAGTGTAGTGTAATCCACATTAGGGATTTTTGGCCATTGAAGTTTTATTAGGTCTTGTCTACATCATTTTGCAGGATTGAGGCCCTAGTTCTGTAAGGTGATGAGTGCATCCTGACAAATACTGAATCCTCGCAGCTCCCACTCCCTTCAGAGTGCTGGTAAGAGTAAGAGAGTACTGAGCAATTGGCCCTAAGTGACTGTACTTATCAACTGAAACCTACTTATTTTGATTACATATTAAACATTGATAATTGACTCCATTCCTAATTAGACTATTCCAGATATAAAAGGGCACGGACTTCAAAAATATATATGGCGGTATGTAAGGAAATCTGCTAATAACTTGAATTAAAAGGGAAGTGAAATATACATATTTAATAACTACATAGTTCCTAATAATGCATTACTATCCTGTATACACTTGTACAAATATTTATATTTTATATGGGCTAGATTCAGCCTTTCAGCTCAAACCTGAACAAGGGATGTCTTGTCATTTCTCCATTTGAAGAGCAATCACGGGAAGAAACTGTGACTCGGAGTGGTAGGGAGCAAGGAAGTTACTGAAACTCTTGAAAGAGAGCATCATGCTTGCCTCCAGGCCTGACCAGCTACTCTGGCAGTGAGTGGTGGGTTGGAATGGGAATTGGGGTGCTGACTGAAAAGTATCCCAACAGCAGGTACAAATCTGAATAAATCGAACAAGTGTTGGTAAGGCCTTCTGCCCTAGTGAAATGTAATGCCTGTTGAACCTATAAAGGTTATAGGAATTGCCATACTATATTAGACCAGGTGTCAGTCTAGTTTTCTGACTGGGACAGTGTCAGATGCATTAAAAGGAGCAAGAAACTGCATAGTAGATCCTTTCTGTATGAACATGTATTATCACTGTCTTGAGTTTGGCTTATGCCTCATAGTGTAAGGGTGTATAACCCTTCCCATTTTTAATCCTGTGTAATGTAACTGTGAATATTCTCATTCTCCATCTAACTGTGATCCTTTTTTGAATTCTACTGAACTGTTAACCTCAATGATGTCTTGTGGACCAGAGGCTAATTATGTCTTGTGTTTAAAAAAGTATTTCATTTCATTATTGTTAAATTTGTTGCCTTTCAAGCTCCTTGAATGTTCCTACTGTGTTTTATGAGAACAAGAGCACCTGATTTTCCTTTTTAGCTATTTATAATATTGTATACTTTTTGTCATGTCTCTCTTGGTTCCTTTCTAAATTAAATAGTTCAGTCTTTTCAGCGTTCTTACACAGAAATTGTCCCATGCCTCTAGTCTTTTTTGGTGCCATCTCTCATTCTATATGTTTCTGTCCTATTTTCAACTGGCTCGGTCATTAGAAAAGGTGATCTTTTCCCCTTTTAACCTTCCTACCTTCTTATCTGTTATTCCACACTGTTTGAATCCAAACAACTTGCTTGTTTGGTTTGCTGAAATAATTCTGAACTGACCCTGTGACTTACCTTTCTCTGCATTTATACATCCATTTCATACTGTAACCTCCATTTCATGCATCTGATGAAGTGGTTTTCTACTCATGGAAGCTCATGTGATAAATAAACTTGTTAGTCTTTAAAAGTGCCATAGGATTCCATGTTTGTTTTGTTGAACTAGAATAACATGCTATCCTTCTGGAAGCTATTCAGTATGTTGCTGATATGCTCAGTGAATTCTTTTTGATTAGAGAGGCATGATTTCCCTTTTTTAAGACATAAAAGGTTTGTATTATTACTATTTACCAGTATTAGGATCGGGCCTACATGCACCAGTCAGAATCAGGACTCCATCATGCATAACACTGTACAGATGTATAACAAATGACACCCGATGCCTCATCGTATCATGATAATCTAGATGTTTTATCGTTCTGTTTTTAATGATAATTTCAACCAGATTTTTTGTTACTGAAATAAGACTCCCTGATCTGTAAATCCCAGGGCCATCCATGGTATCTTTCTTTGAACTTAGTTGCATTTGCAACTTCTTAGCCTTCTGGTATACTTGCAGTCATAAAGTCATGATTTAAAAAAAAAATTTCCCACATGACAAACACTCAGGCTTTAATGGGAGAGGAAATAAGATTTAGTGGAACATGATTTGATTTTATAGCACCTTTCATATTTAAAGCAATTTGTAAAGAAGTGAGTTAGATACTGGCAGGCTAGTTAATACATAGGCAGATATAGCAGTCATGATGTACTTGGCAATATGTCTTGTACAGTCCCGGTATGGAACTCAATGGCACTCTGTGTGGTTACAGGAGTCCACCTGTCAGGGTCCAAGTGGTTTTTTTGATCTGGGTCCAAGTGGGTGTTTTTTACAAATCTTTAGTATTGTGGGAACGACTTTGTGTCCACAGTTAAACCCACACAGATGCATATCAGCCTGACAACACCCACAAATCAGGTAGCGAGACATCTGAGTGCAGTTGCAGGCCCATAATTGCAACCCCAACACTGGAGTCTGCATTGAAACCTAAATAAAATTACACGCTCAAACCTGTTTTATTGATACTGGCATGATAGCTATCTCTTGGTAAAGGGCAATGGAATTTTTAATTCCCACTTAGACAGTTATTGGAGATGACCAGAAAGTATCTTGGTTTCATATTTTAACTACAGGATATTTAACTTCATAGTCCTACAAGTGACACTATAGGTACTGCTTCAAAGTCAGACTAAACCCTTGAGTGCTGCTTGAACTTACGACTTAATGGCCACAGGTGAACAGTGATAGAACCAGAACCATCGTGTAACAATCACTACATGTAGATCCAAGTATGACTTACAGCTCTATTATTTAATAGATGTAAATTCATCGCTGTCAGCTTCTTTTCTGCTTCTAGGTTTAGTCTCTGACAGTCACTATCAAAGCATCATTGGGACAGCATGTCCTCGGTTCGGTGCCAGGTCCTCCAGACAGAGCCCAAGACTATCACAGCAAAACCAACAGCAGGACTAGCAAGGACATTTAAGAAATAAAAAATGGATTTGGAGTCCATATCTGAAAAACCTGGTTTAAGGCTTAAAATTGTGTTGGAGTCAGACGTGCTGTGACTTGTAAAGGAGCAGTTCAAGCAGATTTATATGAAATTCAATCCTTTTAAAAGTACAATTGACAGAAAACCCTGAACCTGTCATTAATCTTTCTTAGCCAAAAAAGGGCCAGATTCTCTTCACAGCACACTTAGCAGTCTCTTCATTGATTGGCACAGGACTGAGTTAGAAAGCACTGAAAATGAAAAGTCATAGCATGCTGGCAACTCCCGTCACCCAGTTTAACACAATTTCTGTCAAGGGGCTGCCATCTTTGGGAAACACTTGTGCCATTTCTGAGGTGGTGGGGGGGGCAGCTTCTCCCCCAGTGATTTCAGGCCATGTGCCTTTTCAGGTACCAGACAGGTTAGGATAAAGTAGAGAAGCTTATGTCAAATTTGCTTTGTCTAATTTATCCTGGACAGTTCATACATTTAGATTACCCATGCTCCCCATCCTCCTCCCTGGTTCTATAGACCATGGAGCTCTAGAGCTGGGCAAATAATCAATTTTCCCCTGGTTCTGTGGAAATTCCAAAGAATTGAAAAAAAACGTGGTTTCGCGTCATACGACAAACAACCTTTTTTTGAAATTTTTGGTAGAGGTATTCAGCATCCTAACGTCCATTCATTTCACTGAGGATCTGGGCCTTAATGGCACTGAAGCAGAGCAAAGTGACCCTGAAGGTGCCCTAAAGGGATAGCTGAGGATTTCTACAGCATGGATGAATATGTGGATGGTGTAAAGTTGCTTTACACCTCTCACTCCACCCTTTGGAATGCCTGCCCCCTCCACTTCCCAACTGTGTTGGGATCGTAGAGCCATGGTGTACTCAATGCTCTGACCAGTCCTTGGCCAGTGAAAGAGCTTATTAGGAGCCACGTTTGTGAGTGTAATTTTAGAGCAGCCCTGAGGAGCAGCTCCAGCACTGCACGGATGTAAAGGGGTGTAATACCACCTCTTCCTTAGGTTCATTGAATTCATTTCAGGAACACCAGACTATTCAACCCAGAATCTGCAGATGTGAAGCTTTACTTAGTTTTAGAAAAGTTCCTAGCCCTTTCTTGTTCAACGATGGGATCAAGGGAAACAGAAGGAGGGCCCAGACATGGAGGAATTGGAAATGACTGGGGAATAGATTGAGGGTAAAGAAGACAGGAATCAAGAGAAGGTCTGGGGTTGCCAGTCTTTTCCTATGCCCCACTTTGTTTGGATGCTATAATTGTCACTTATTGGTAAGGACATTTGCTATTCTGTCTGTCACAAGAGCTACTTGGGGATTTATTTACATTACACCTGCTTACCTGAAAAACTGTTGATGCAATACAGTGAATGAGGACTATTTGAACAGACAAACTTTAATATTTCTTCAAAAGTTAGTCCAAGACACCGATTGACACTCATCTGCCTTGGGACACTCAGGAATGTTAAGGCCAATCAAGTAGTGGCATGAAGTCAGTGTGCATAAGTTAAAGTATATTAATTCCCCTTGTGTGGTACTTTGATTCAGGAGTAAAGTGGCTTTAGTTCCTCCTATTTAATCTTCCTCTGGGGAGGATTCAGTTATATTGAACTAAAGACATGTTATTCCTGAGAACATCCACGCTGGTGTTTAATAAGCTTTAACTTATGTGCATTGATTTCCCATCTTAAGTTGATTCATCCTAACTTTCCTGAGTGTCCCAGTGTAGACATTCCCTAAGCATATGGAGTATATAAAAATCCACTATTCAGGACAGGCTGCATCTCAGCCTGTTGGCTTGTGTGACTTATTAGATATCATGCAATTCATTGTCTTCAATTCATTTGCATAATATTACTTGTTTGTATCCCTTTTACAAAATCTTAACAATGTTGATGTTGTCCATGCCTCTGTAAAACTGGTATATTATACTTCTCTATGTCACTAGTGTGTTAATGTAAAGTTTAATTAATGGTCAAAAATGCATTTTGAAAGGCAGGATATGAGGGCGGTTGTTTATTTTATTATTAAAGTGAAAAAACTTTAACTCAGAGTTTATAAATGCTCTGATAAATTTACCCCCACCCTCTCAACTCAGATGTATAGTTACAGTTTGATTTAACTGTGGTTCCTTTTAAAATTACAGCCTTATGGTCCTAAAGTATATCATCCTCACTAAAAAATCCATCTATAAACCCAATAATAATTAAGGACTAATATCCAGTGCACATTCATTTTTAGTTTTCACCCTCCAGTAACCAAATATAGATATTTGCCCTTCATAAGGATATTTCTGTTTCTTGAAACAAAAGCTCTGCTCTTTTAGTAATCATGGCAGATGAACTTGCTCCACAATTTCAGAGCCAGACTTGGATCTGAATCTGTGTTTGGATCTGATCGTTGTGTTTTTAATATATCTCTATTGTGTGCTAAATACCTTCAATTTTAGAAAAGTTTGGATTCGAGGCAAGCCTCTATATTAAACAACCAAGTTAAGGAGCTTCAGATCTAGTGTTTGGGATCTGTCCATTATTGAAAAATAAAACACAGGTGCAAAGCTCACATCCATCACTAGTAATAGTAATGAACATCAGCTTACATTTTCTTTTCTTTTATAGATGAGTTCTCCAATTTATCTATTCTGTCTGTCACATCAGCTGTCAACTGGTCAGATTTATTCTTGTTATGTTTTCATTTGAGGCAGAAAATGTGTAGTAAGAGTGGCACCGTTTTATTTTCCTTTTTGTTTTGTTTGTTTTTTTTGTCACAAGTTTGGATGATTTAGATTAAAGAAATGTTTGTCTAGCTCTTGTGCTTGAGAACAAATAGCAGTGCTGGAAATTTCCTCTGATCACAGTGTAATTATGCCATCTACTGTTCTATTTCTAGTATCACATTTGAATTGTCTTATATCTGCTCAGTGAGCATACTTAATATACTGACAATTTATAGACAAGCTCTACTTCTGTGGAAGTAATGTCCAGCTTTTTGCATGAGGAAGGTATAGAACACTCTTTAAAAAAACCACAACATTTTAGTGAATCATTCTCCTCATGCCTTCTTAATCCCTTGACAATCTTTTTCAGTGACAAAGTTCTTTATTATAAATGTACCATTGGATCATTACTTTTTTGCTTTTATGATTCAATCTCTGCAGACCAATGTAGCATCCAGACTTGCAGGGAACTGAACGTTAATCTGACTGGATTCTTCCAGCATGTGATATTGTAATGCAGATAGCTCAGGTCCAAACCAAAAGTCACTGGGAAGAGAGTCAGAAGAAAGAGGTGGTAATAAAGAGACTTCCTTCCTCTGCTGCTTCAGGAAAACAGAAAGTGATTTTGCCTGAAATACAACTCAACTCATTCAAATGGCTCCTTTTAATAGGACATTTACTCCTTAGTTAATGGTTTGAATTTAATTTAAATTAATAAAAGAAAATGAATATATTTTGACACCTCTCTGAAAATAATGGTTGGCACTCAACTAGTCCTTCTTTTTACATAGTGAAGACCTGTACTTTCCAAAAAGGCAGCCTTCTTGCTTTTTCCCTGTCCTGAAGATTGGCCTTCTAGTAAGGCAGGGGTAGGGAACCTATGGCTCGCGAGCCATATGTGGCTCTTTTGATGGCTGCATCTGGCTCGCTGCCAGTGTTCCCTCTCAGCTGCGCGGGCGCGCGGCCGCACAGCGGCCGTCGCACCCCCCGCGCAGCCCGGCAGCCCCCGCTGCTCCCTCCAAGCCCCGGGGCCGCGGCTTTGCCGCGGCACACCCGGCCTGCGCCCAGCCTCTGGGCTGGCCTTCCCCGCCCCCAGGGTGGGACAGGCAGGCTCAGGCTCGGGTCAGGAGCATGGGCCTGCCTGCCTGCCCCACACAGCCGGGGCAGCGGGGTGGCTGCGGCAGCGGCGGGATCCCGAGCTCCAACCCCCTGACCGCCTCGACTTCCCGGGGCCGGGCTAATCCATGGCCCCGGCCTCTCAGCACGGGGCCGGGATCAGCCTCTGGGGCTCGGGTCTGCTCCCCCCCCCATCGGCGGCTTCCCAGGGCCGTGTAGGAGACTTGCATTCCATTCCTAACTCTCCTTTCTTTGTGACCTTGTGCAAATCACTTAACCTGTACGTGCCTCAGTTCCCCAGAAAATGGAAATAATATTACTTCCCTACCACACATGAATGTTGTAAGGACACAGTCATGTTTGTGAGGCATTGAAATATTGGGGATATGTAAATTAGAGAGACTGAATGGATACAAATTCTCTTGCAAAGTTCAAAGTTCCACCTATTTTATTTTCCTTTTACCCCCTTAATCCTCTAGTCTATCCTCCCAGCCTGAGCCCAGAGTATGGCTGAGTCAGAAGTATCACTTCAGAATTATATAAATTCACTCGCCTGTGATCTCAGAGATTCATTATATAGTCTCTCAGCAGCAACTATCCAGCTGACAAGATCAGGAAACAAATGGCTAAACTAAGCTGGTAGTATGTTCCAATGGTTCAAAAGTTACATGTTCTGGGTTCTGTTCCCAGTTCTGCAGTTTGACTTGCTAAATCATCTTGGAGAAGTCACTTAAACCTACTGCTTGCCCTCCTTTGTAAAGCACCTTGGGATCTATGAGTGAACAGTGCTAAATATTATTATTATAACTAGAGTCAAACTCGTGTCCCACTGGGCAGGCTATATGGTGTATTTCATGTGGCTTTTATTCTGTTGTCATAACAGTGAACACAAAACAGGGAAAATGCTGTGATGGGAAAATGGTAATTTCTGGAAGTAGAAAGTATCATTGCAAATAATCACACGGGGTCTGCTTGCAATCTGAATAAACTAATGGGATTAGTGGCCCCAGTATTGCAAACACATACAGAAAGTATGCAGTATAACAGTCTCATCACAGCAAAAATATGCTAGCAAGCAAATCCCATTTAAAAATGCATATAACAACACAGAATAAGACAATTTATACTGTAAATATACATAAAAGAAAATGGCAAATCCCACTAGAGCTGGCTTGAGTCCAATGACTCCTTATCACAGGGAGATTTCTTGGTATTTGGGAAAGTAGCCTTTCCCAACTTCCCCAAGGGACAGCCGGCAGGGTGACACCCATTATTTACCTGCCCACATGAAAGCTAGAGGCAAGATGTTGATATATCTACCTGGTTACCCCAGATCCACTGCTGTTAGATTCCACAAACAAGGCTATGTCCACACGATAGCTTATGTTGGTATAATTTACATCACTCAGGGGTGTGAATAATCCACCACCTGAGCGACATAGGTTACATTGACCTAACGGCTCGTTTGCACAGTGTTATGTCAGCAGGAGAGCTTTTCTTGCTCACATAGCTTCTGCCGTTCATGGAGGTGCTTTTATTATGCTGATGGGAGAGGTCTGTCCTGTCAGCATAGAGAGACTTCACCAGACGAATTGCAGTAGCACAACTCCATGATACAGCTTTGTTATGGCAGCTCTGTATGTATAGACATGCCCTAAATCAATGCTGCTTTGATCTATGAATCTAGACCGCTCCAATGCATCCTGCTTAGCATCGCCTAGTGAAATAGAAGTGTTACACTAAAGAAAGAACAAAGGACCTGTTGGCTTTTGTTTCATGGATGTTTCTGGTTTAGTAATTTTTTTGTATCTCTTCCGTTGGGAAATATCTTTCAGTTTTTTGTTAGGCTAGGGGATTCCAGTCTGGATAAACACACTAAGAGGTGTCAGTGTCTCCAGAAATAAGAAATGTAGGTAAAAGATGACAAGAGGGTGGAAAGAACTAAGGGATGGCTTTTATAAAGATTTTCCAATACGTTTCAGGGCTGCATCAGAATGCATGTAATGTTTCATAAAGGTATAAGACATGCATGAATTTTTGTGATTCCCTTTACTTACGTGCAGCCTTTGCCTGAGCTTTCAGAACCCCACACCATGAACTATATAGAAACTCTTATATGATGCATGGTATGTTAATGTGAAATGAGCACCCACTGAAGAGCTAGTGATTATGGCTTTGGTATGGAAATAAAGGGAAAATACCACCATGCCATAATTTTTATGGAAAAGGCAAAATCACTGAGCAAATACAGTTGCTTTTAGTGTTAATATATATTATTTTCTTCCTTTTTAGCCTACCTCCTGAAATTCTAAGTTTTTTATTGTATTTCCATTGACTGCCAGGATATCTACTAATGAGGTCAGAGGGGATCTGGAGCAGGCTTAATTGAACATACTCAATAAGCAGTTAATAGCTTCAGCAGATGCTTTTTTCATTTATTTGCCTCTTAGATTTGCCTCTTAGAAGGTAGCCAACATGAAAGAGAGGCCTGGAAACTTATTGCATAGCAGGATATGGGCAAATTCTTCATAGTTTTGTGTTAGAAATTGGTCATTCAGATCTGAGCCACAAAGGGTTCATCTGAACAAAATGAGCTTCACACTGATTTTTTCCGCTGTGTTTCTCAAAGCAGAGGAAGAACTCCTCCTCTTCTCCCTGGCTCTGTTCCCCTTCTCTGTAAACGGTGAAGGTTCAGGTGAAGACTCTGGGCAGGGGGATCTGCAATTATAATATTAGCAACAGAAATGGGTGATTTGCTGAGGATTTTTAATCCCTGGCCTTTCCCACCAGAGGGAAGAGCAGCAACAGCACTTGATAGGGAAAGATGATGATGTATACCAGTTGCCAAACACCAATTTTCCTCCTCTCTAAAGAGAAGTCTGTTTTCCTGACTAGTTCTTCCTGGGAGAGAAAAATGTGAAGAAACCTCCACTGCCCCCTCCACTCTATCAGAAGACAGAAGATTCCTTGGGGGAACCACAGAGAAATAACCATATATAGGTTATGTATGAAGTTTCTCTTCCAAAATCTCTAATAGGTTGAAAATGAAGCAGGTAGCTAAAGAATATTCCTGCCCCCATTCCCATATGTATTTGTTTTGACATCAATAGAGATTCTCCACCTTGGTCAAATTCTTCACCTTGTTAGAAATTAGGGTGGGGAGCACCAGGAATGTGTCTATACTGAACTACATAGACTGCATGTGTGCACGCATGCAAACACACCTTTGTTTGTTCGGCTGTGGCCCTGCTTGGGACATGAACTCACAGATCCATTTCTTTCTTGTCCCCTTTCTTGTATTTCATCACCATAAGATAATGCAGTATTGTCACATACCACCAAAATTTCTGATGACAGCCACCAAAATGGCAGTTTTAACCATGGATTATTGCGGAGTGACTTGCTGGAGGCTGGGGTGATTTTTTGTGTGCTTACACTTTGCATGCCAGAGTTGGTTGCAGGCATGTGTGGAAGTTTAAGTTGGAATTTGAGTGGTCATAGAAGTTAGAGACTTTCATTTTACAAGGACTGGAAGTTCTTTTGCTGCCAGAGGCTGTTGGCATCAGGGAGCTGCAGGCACAGACGAGACACAAGACATGGGGACACTGAAGTGCTGCACAAACATTGAAAACAGGAAGTTTAAAGAGTAAAAGTGCTATTAAGTTCGCAAAATGGCAACAGAACCAAACTGCAGAAGATTATATAACAACCCCTTTAGGCATAGCCTTCTTTCAGTTTTGTTGGCAAAGGCGTCCTAAAGTCCAGGCTCTCATTGTATATGACAGACCTTATTTTTACTCTAAAAATTACCATAGGTTTGGTCTGTACGCATGTATCGAAAGAAAAAGGGAAGAATATATTTCTGGAACTGTTTTTTACTTTCTCTTCAGGTATTGGCAGGCAGTCATGTGTTCTAAATGTAACAATACAGTTCCTGTAGCGCCACTTCAGATGTTTTCTAATACAAATGGAATTTCAAGATGCCCTGGCCCCTAAAAAGCTATTTAGAATTTCTAGGTTCCAAAGGGATAGCTGTGGTAGTCTAGTTCAACAAAACAAGGAAAGAGTCCTGGGGCACTTTTAAAGACTAACAAATTTATTTTTTGCAGGAGCTTTCGTGGGTGACAGATGCCAGAAATGGGACTTCACCCCTGAAAGCTCATGCAAAAAATAAATTTGTTAGTCTTTAAAAGTGTCCCAGGACTCCTTGCTTAGAATTTCCAGGGATTGTATGTTATGAAAACAGACCCGTTTGAAAGGTTTTGATTGATTATTATTATTATTATGTATTCGTGTTGGGGCAGCATTCACTGTTCTAGCTGCAGTACAAGCACGTATCAAAAAGACAGCCCCTGCTCCAGAAACTTCATAAGATAGATAAGGTGAATATAGACAAGTGGCTATAGACTGATGAGGGAGCACAAAGAAGCAATATTGCTCAGCATGATAGATTTTTGTAGGCATCACAGCAAGGGAGAATTTTAAGAAGGGATTTAGAAGAAAAATCTTTGTTTATGGTAAATAAAGAAAGAAGCTCAAATTCCATTTTATACATGCATTTTAATTTCAGTCCAAAGGAAAAGGGAAAAGCAATAGAGAGGAGGAATGGATTTGTTTTAAGCATCTGTTCTCTGCACATGAGCACAGAGTAGAGCAGGGAACAGCTCAAAAAATATCAAAGGCTATGTCTACACTTGCTAAAATTAGTTCGAATTAGTTAGTTTGAACTAACTAATTCGAACTAATTTTAGTTAGTTCGAATTAGCTTAATTTGAACTAGCATGGCCACACTGGAATGTCAGTTCAAACTAAGCAAGCACTTGCTTAGTTTGAATTAGCATTCCCCATTCATTTCAATGTCCGGTTAATTCGAACTAAGAAATTAGTTCGAATTAACATGGCCACATTGGTTAATTCGAACTAGTTAGTTCGAATTAACCCTAGTTCGAATACCCTATTTGAACTTATTAGTTCGAATTAAGGAAGCCCTTAATTTGAACTAACTAAAGCCTAGTGTAGCCATGGCTTTAGTTAGTTCGAATTAAGCCTCCTTAATTCGAACTAACTTGCCAGTGTAGACATAGCCAAAGTTACTAAGTATTGATTGGTAGGTTTTTGTGAAGCTGTGTAGAAAGCTACCATTAATGGCAGGATGACCATCATGATTTAAACATCCTGAGTCAATCAGACCTTGGGAGGAAGGGGAAAATGTTACATACAGGACTTATTAAGGGTTCTTGTGAATTTGCTGTTAATGGTACAAGGCCAGGAGTGTGTCTGCTGTCATGGCTGGCTTTCCACATCTGTATCATTTTGGCTACAGGCAAGATTTCCTATCTGACCAGTGCAAGTCTGCTTTTAACACAGGGTAGAATGCTGCTAGGTCGAAGAATCAACTGACTAGCTTTCTGTTTGTTGGAAGATGTTCCAGTTTCATTCCAGTTCTGAAGAATCCAGGAGAATCCAGAGGTTCTGGGGGATAGAATGTGTATGTAAGTCTATGCTAAAGTAAAGAAATGTATAAATTATGATGAAACCTTACAATGTAATAGAGAGACATTCTATGAGCAACAGAAAGATCTGCATAAGAACAGACTGCTAGGTAGTAAGTCAACATAACTTTTCAAACAAAAGTGAGTAGAGGAGGGGTGTCAAACATGTGGCTCATGGACTGGCCCCTGACTGCACTCTGTGGGACCACAGTCTCTCCCTAACAGAGAGATTGAGAGTGTGGTCTCACATACCCAGCACTCTGCAATGCCATGAGAGTGTCAGATCCTGTGACATCATGGAGCTCTGGGTATGTGAGACTGTGCCCCATGAGACCACACTTTCTCCCTAACAGAGGCTATGTCTACACTAGGGAATTAAGGTCGACTTTAAGAAGGCCGACTTTAATGAGTCGACTTTAAGTCGACCTTATTAAGTCGATTTAGAGAGTCCACACTGGACTCTTAAGTCGACTTAAAGGGGCCCTTAGTAAATCAACTTAGAGAGTTCTCACTGGACTATCTAAGTTGACTTGTTTGCTCCAGAGAGAGCCAGTCCCGCATGGGGCTGGCTCTCCCTGGGGCAGCAAGCCCCTGAGCGGTCCGGGGGGAGGAGAGAGAGAGGAGCTGCCTTCTGCCTCGGACCAGTTGGCTCCCTTCTGCTCGGGACTTCCCATGTCCCGGGCAGAAGGGAATCCTCCTGGCCTGGACCACTGGGGTCCCAGGGACAACTTCCCCGACAGAGTGGTCCGGGCCAGGAGGAAGAGCCAGAGCTC
>ML685773.1:580792-613612 GCA_007922175.1 Pelusios castaneus | reverse complement strand
GCAAGCTTAAGTCGACTTAATTTACCAGTGTAGATGCAGCCAGAGACAGAGAGGTATCGCGGAGAGCAGTTTTGCATACACAGCACTCTGTGATGTCGTGAGAGTGCTGTAGTATTTCAATTTATGGTATGTATGACCCACTTAAGATACATTTAAGACAAATCTGATCTGCCTTAGCAAATGGGTTTGACACCCCTGGAGTAGAGTATTTCAAATAATGTTTAAAACATTGTTTGTATTTAAATGTTAGTATTTGTGTACTAAGCAATAGCTTTGGGTTTGACTCTGTACCATGCCACCCCAAAAGACTGAAATCTGGCCTATGCTTTTGTACAGAATATGCTGGAGGTGCAGGAAAAGGTCTCTGTAAAATAGTTGTACTGTTCTGAGGTTACATTACACTTACACAGATATTTACTATATAGTAATATAATGTTTGGGATCAGAAATCCTGGTTTCTATTCCTGACTCTGAAGGAGAGTGTAGCTTAGACATACAGCACAGCTAAGTACTTAGATTTGGCACATTCCTAGTAAAAGTGCAACAGAGTGGCATGATTTGGGTCTGCCATGTTAGAAACAAGGGTTTTATCCCATGACTGCTAGAAGTGATGTTATGCAACTTCTCATGTAATTAGTAAGAGGCTCTGAAATGCACAGAAATATAAACAAGTGGCAGATGTGAGACTTGAACTCTTGGGTTATGTCTACAGTTGTTAAGTTAAGTTGACTCTGTTAAGTTGACTTAATGGAGCATCTACACTTAAAGTCGACTTAAGTTGACCTTGTTAAGTCGACTTAACAGAGCCTGTAGTGTAGACCTACCCATCTACACTGTCTTTAAGTCGACTTAAGTTGATTTAATAAGGTCAACTTAAGCCTTAAGTCAACCTTCCAAGGTGGTGTTATTAAGTCGACTTAAGGAAGCTCTTAAGATGACTTAACAAGCACTCCGTGTGGACACAGAGTTCTGTAGGTTGACTTAAACATCCTTAGGTCGACCTAAGGCGCCAGTGTTGATGCATCCTTGGTGTGTTGATGACACCTCCCATAGTGGAGCTTGTTAAGCTAGAGTGTATGGGGGGGAGGGGAGGAGGGAGGAGGGAGGGACTAGTCACCCACTCTCATGGTGAACAATGTTCTATTTGGAGTTGGAAGCCTGATTCAACTGAAAGGCAGAACATGCTACATAATCCAGTATAGTTGAGAGCTCCAATTTGGCCCTGAGAGTTGTCTGTTTCCCAGCTCCTGCTAATTGTCTGGTATGTCTCCTTGCTAGCTGCATGCCCCAAACAATCTTATTGGCTGATGTGGAGAAGCCTAACTGGACATCAAAATGTCACCTGATCTGTGCTAAAAATGCACAACTCTGCCAGTGCTCTAAAGTAATGATTCTTTCAGGGTCAATTATATGGTTGTGTAGATCCTCAAAACAAGTAATGCCCAACTGGAGGCTGTTTGAGCTAAAATATTAACTATTTGTTGTAAGAAAATACATTTATAGTGATAGAAGAATAATTGTCTTTGTTTTGAAGACTCAAACCCCATTTTTTTTCCCTACAGGATCAAATGGAGAAAAAGCAGATGTGGTCTAGAGGGTAAATAGGGAATTTCTTTGCACCATTTCCCTGATGACAGGATCTTACTTAAATTCCCTACAATTTGCAAAACAATGTGAACTTCCAACTAAATGATAGTAAACTTTACAGTTTTGCTTAAAAATTTCATAACATTGTTGTCTCTTGGGGTAAGAGTGGACAGATCATAAAACAATCTAGATTGGGTTCAGGGAAAAACATTTGCATATGCAAACTAATGTTATAGTAGTCTAAAATTATTTGAGCACCACAGAGCATTAGCAGTCAATTTGTACTCTATCTAAAATAGGCTGATGACCTGTAATGACTAGGATTTGAATCCCATAATCTGAATTTACTTAACAAGATAATTAAATATTTAAAGTCAGTTCATTTAGGGGCTAGAACGGATTATCTCTCCACACTCAAAGATTTCTGATCCCTTTTATTAGTATGCACGGCTGTACATCCTCAATTTTTGTTATAGCTTTTCTTTCAAATCTCATCTCTCTGCCTTTGCCATAGCAATTAGGACTGTGAAGAGCTGTCGTTGTGCTAGGAACTCGGGGAAAAGAGAAATTATGAAACACTGAATAAGACAAAATGGGTCTAGTCATCACTGCAGTGGAGAAAACCATTCAGAAAAGTTAATTAAGCTCAGGAAATAGACAGCAAGATAATTCAGATTAGGGCTAATTTTACACGGCAGGCATTCTGTGCTGTTTTTGCAAGAGTCTAAAGGGACATCATGTAGAGAAACTCCAGGCCTTCAGTCAGATTCTCAAAAGGTTGTTATGGCTGATGTTAAACAGATATGTAAGCTAATTTGATGAGGCAAATGGTTCTTTTTTTTTTTTTACATTTTATTTAATGTAAAATTGTGCCATAAACATAAACAAAAAATGAATAGGGAAGTTATTATTACTGGTAACTAGATACTTAAATTGATTCCTTACTGAAAACTAATGAACATTAAAAAAAAAAAATTGGATGTCATTGTTACTCCATCTGCCAGATTAAAATGTGTACTGTATTTCATTGCATGTTGGAAAATTACGAAGATATCTGTTTCATTTTGATTAAATCAGGCACACAGTGTCCATTTTCCTGCCATTGGAGTCCTCAGAACAAATATATACTTTATGCTACTTCACACATATGCAAGGTGTGTTCCTAACACCACACATCAGCAACAAAAAAAAATCCCTTAAGGGGCTGGAGTGGACTGGGAAATGGCCTTTTATCCAGTGTAGTGTTTTATAACTGGACACATAAAAATACCTGAAGGATGTGAAAAATAAAGTAAGAATACAGAATCAAATACACTCATTACCTGTAGTATGAGGAGTAGTTATTTGATGTTCTTTGAAATGCTTCTAAATCTGTGCATTACTGTCTTTTATTTGTGCTTATTATTTTAGATACCCAGTTCTGCATTCTGATATGACTGGGCCCAAAGGACTGTAACTGTCTAATCCCTCCATCAGTTTTGTGGTCACTTATAGGAAGTAACTGCATAATATAGTTTCTTTAAAGCTCAACACAGTATGTTGTAACATTGTGCATGTTTTCTCAAGTAATCTATAATCACTTTCAATTTTAGACTTCTTCCTGAGATAAAAGGTCATCTTCCTATGGAAAGAGTTCTGCAGTGAAGTGGAGTGACTTGATTTTTAAACCTCTCTAACCCAGTTAATAAAGATGGCTATGTCTACACTTGTAATTTTAGTCAACTTTAACTAAGTCTACTTAGTGAGTCTACACTTAAAATTAAAGTCGACTTTCGGGGGAACTTATAAAATCAACCTAGAGCGTCCACACTGGACGCCTAGGTCGACTTCTAGGGGCTAAGGGGACCTAGGGTAGGTCCACGGGGGCAGAAGGGGCACCCCTTGCCCAGTGCCAGGGTACATAGGTACAATGGGGCAAAGGGGGACAGGGACCCTGGCAGGGCATACGGTCAGGGTGGGCAGGGCTCTGCCTGGCCCTGTGGGGGGGGGCATGCCAGGCTCTCCCTGTGCCCCCCCTGGCAGGGAGGGCATTGGTGTAGTCCTGGGGTAGCCCTAAGTCGACTTAGGGCTACCCGACGTCTACACTGGCTTAAGTCAACTTTATAAAGTTGACTTAAGCCTTAAGTCGAATTTAAAGGAGGTGTTATAAAGTTGACTTAATTTTCATTAAGTCGACTTTATTTTCCTTAAGTCGACTTAAGCAAGCTGCTTAAGTTGACTTAAGGAAAGTGTAGTGTAGACGCAGGGTAAATTAAGTTGACTTAAGCAAGCTTAAGTCGACTTAATTTACAAGTGTAGACGCAGCCGATGTAACTAACTATCAGCTTTACTCCATTAGGAAGTGATAGGGTTGAAGAACACTGTCAACCTGTACATAATTTCCCCCTGAAATTGGATTTATTCATTGTGATTTATGCTGGAGAAAAGGTCTTCTTTAAGATTCTTAATGCACTAAAAGAAGAAGCAGACCAATAGTCAATTTATGTATTCTAAAGATGATGAGAATTCATGAGACTTCAAAAAAAAAAAATTCTGGCAGTTAAAAATTAACTGAATTTCAGGGACCTAATCCATTTTTTCTTAGAGCTCTACCCCTCCCCCCACCCCGTCTTCCCACATTACTATATGCATTTGCAGCTGCAGGGATTTAGATTAGATAACCCAGTACATCAGTGAACATTGCTCTCCCAATGTTACAAGTAATCAAGCATTGCCAACTCTGGCAATTACAGCACAAGTGTGGTGTTACTTGACATTAGGAGTAAAAGTGGACTATGATGTGAATGCATGAGTGACTTATTTAGCTAGATATTTCCATACCCAAAAATGACATTCAAATGGAGATCAAGTTGATGCAGTTAAGGTGTGTGTACATCAATATTTTAAAATTAAACATTACAATTATGTTGTAATTATACAAAAACCAAGTGGCATAAACCTAGGAAGTGCAAAGTTAAGATTAAATGTTTTAAAATAAGAAATGTACAGTTAAGGTACCTAAACAACCTTAACTCTGGCCTGCAGTGACTTTCTGCAATAATTATACAATTATGACTGAGACATTTTAGTGTTTGTAATCCCAGATTATATGAAACTGATTTTTAAAGATGCATTAGATTATTTTTCATAATTTTTTCAATAATTTTTCCTCATTGTGGCATTACTTTAGAGACCAGTGCCAGTTAAATCTAGTAATCCATCAGTGAGAACATTTAACATGTATCTAACTCGCCCTCATAGCTCTGAGTCTTTTTAACCAATAGAACAATTGAATGCAAATTAGTTGTAGAAAAAAGATGGTAATTGTTGGCATTATTTCTGATGCCATACTGATCCCACTTAAGCAATATCTGAGTTTTGTGCTTGGCTCTAGCCAATTGAGAAAAGAGTTAGATTAACCAGATGTGATAATTATTGACAACCTAGTTTAATTAGGCTATATTTGAAGAAATAAGGTTCTATGTGCAAGATTTCATTTAATTTAGTCTGCATGGGAACTTTGAAGCATTGCTGCCATTCCATTGTTCAGATTATCCCGGATAAAGAAAAGATTGACACAGACACTAAAATTGTTTAAAAGATCCAGTTTTGAACTTTGACTCCTAAATGAATAACAGATTTATTTGTAAATTTTCAGAAAATTCGTTTTCTACCCAAAGAAAGAATGCTGTGGATTTTAGAGAAGATACTGTGTCTTTTTGTACAAAGAATAATAATAAGTATTTAGTAGAGGGTTCACGGAGTGAGACGTCCTCTTTCCCCTAAATTCCTTTTGTAGGTACGTAATGCTTCAGAATCATCCTTTCACTCACTGTGTAGTTTTTAAGGTTCAGCATGCTGTTCATATTCCTTTTGTGTCCCCTGAGATTGTCACTGACTTTGGATAGCTGGAGTAGATAGATACCAAACATGAAATATGATTTTCTGGAGTAGCTATGTTGAAAGCTGACATGTTTTTGTCCCCAGAAATGTTGCTGCTCAGTTGTACAAGTTTAATACTACTAGTAAGCTGAAATATCGCAGATTGTCTTTTCCTCCAGAAACACTAAAATATCACTTGTGGAAGTGCTTTGCAAGTCAAACTGTTGGCCTCAGTGGTCATGCTCCTCCAGAAAGACTTCTATTTCAATTAGATGCCAAGCAAAGAAATGATGCATCTTAAGGATTTTTTTTTTAAGGCTGAAAAATAACTTTTATTTATCAAGAAGGAAGATAATAGATGTTTAGCCCTTTGATCACCTCCATAGAACATTAGAGACATTTGAATGGGATCTTATATTCTCTTGAGAGATTATTTGCCTGAATTAATGTTTAAATACAAATTATTCTACAAACTCTGGAAAAAAGCATGGAGAAAGAAAGTACTGGAACATAAAAAGTAAACTTGATCTGTGGCACTATGGAAGTTTAAATTAAATGCTTATTTTTCTTATTTCCTAGTCTTTACAAGCCGCTAATCTAATGTTTGAATCACAGCTATGAGATTCAGATGAAGCACCTGGATTATGAAAAGAACATTTCTCTGTCTTTGTAGTTGGTCTTGTATTAAACCTTACTTTGCAAATAAGGACATATTAACAATAGTTTAAAACCTGAAGAAGTGCAGTTAGAGTTTGAGCTCTGTCCTCTTCATCTGGTAGCACTGCTTAGAACAATGTGGATTTTCCTTGTAGTTGATTTCTTATGCATGATCATGCCTCTAGTTAATTAAACTTACTGTTTTCAATTAGAGCTTTTTTTCATGGATGCTTACCACCATTGCTGCTGAGGTCATAGATATTGTTAATGAAGAGCACATTGTCAGCATAATCCTGTGAAAAACATTTAACTTCACGAGTTGTTTTATGCAATACAACATTAGACAAGCACTGTGCCATTCCTAGATATAGAAAATAACAATAAAGTGTTATCTTTCTGGAATGAACATGTACCTTACTCATTTTTTCAGCATTTTGTGACTGTTTCTACTTTCTGAAAATAAGATAGCCAAATATGTCTTGTTTTCTCTGAAGCGATGTGCTATATGTAAATTAAACCAGAAATTTGGGGGAGGGAAGAGGATTAATATCTGCAGTTCATTCCCCACTGTGACAAATTATTAATTCTTAAAATAAAATGTACAGTTGCATATGAAACTGACTCATTTAGATTTTAATATTCTAAGAATGACCGAATCTGTTTTAGGTAGCTCATATCATCTAATAGAAAAGAGAGATTTTTTTCTTTGTTGCATTCTAGTCCTAAATTTTGAGTGGTATAGAAAAAAGACCAATATTTATTGTTGATATTGTGGATGTGGGTGGGAAGAATTAGGTTCTAAATTAGAATTAGGCCTTGATCTTACAAACACTTATGGATATTCTTAATTTGCTGCACATGAATAGTGGAACTCAGTGGGGCTGACTATTCACTTGTGTAAGTATTTGCAGGGTTTGGGCCTTAACGTTTTGTATGACTTGGTTCTAATCCAATACTCAAACTGGGTGCGTCTACACTTGTAAATTAAGTCGACTTAAGCTTGCTTAAGTCGATTCAATTTACTCTGCGTCTACACGACACTTTCCTTAAGTTGACTTAAGCAGCTTCTTAAGTCGACTTAAGGAAAAATTAAGTCGACTTTCTAAAACCTCATTTTAAGTTGACTTTCTGCTTAAGTCGACTTTCTAAAGTCGACTTAAGCCAGTGTAGATGTGGAGTATCCCTAAATTGACTTTAAGTCGACTTAGGGGACTCCAGGCGTTCCCCACTGCCCTCCCTGCCAGGGTGGCTGGTACAGCCACAGCCTGGCTGTGCCCCCCCAAAGGGCAGGGCAGAGCCCTGCCCACCCTGCCCCTATGCCCTGCCAGGGTCCCTGTCCCCCTTTGCCCCATTGTACTCAGGTACAATGGGGCAAAGGCTGAGCCCCCTGGCACTTGGCAAGGGGTGCCCCCCCTGCCACCATGGATCTGTCCCAGGTCCACCTAGCCCCTAGAAGTTGACCTAGGCATCCAGTGTGGACGCTCTAGGTCGATTTTGTAGGGTTCCCCCCTAAGTCGACTTAAAATTTAAGTGTGGACATAGCCACTGTGTGTAATGCTAATGGACTGAAAATGAGTTAAAATAGTTTCAGAATAGTGCTCTAGCCCTCAGGAACCTCCTGGCCAATTTTTTGGTTTTGCAACCCAGATTTTCTAATTTTAAAACTGATTTTCCTTCCATTAGTTGCTGTGAAAAATCCAGATATACAACAGAAGATATACAACAGGAGATGTTAACTAAGATTCTGATCCTGCAAAGACTGAAATACAGGTGTGACTGTCACATTAGTAAGTCTTTCTTTTGCAGGATTAGGCTTTAATCGACTACAGGAGGAACGATAACAATGTCTGAATACAAAATGTTTTATGTACAAATAACAAACCAGAAAACAAAATACTTCCATAAATGCTCCCTGTTGTAGTGGTCTCCCCCGACATTCAACCAGAGGCTCAGTTGGGGTCAGAGCCCCTTTGTGTTGCATGCTGTGTGAACTTGTAGGAATACATAGTCTATGCTCAAAGGAGCCTTCAGTTGAAAGTCCTGATCCTACAAACTGTTATGCGTATGTTGAATTTTAGACACGTGAAAAGTTCTATATGTAGAGGGTTTGGGTGTGTGAATTTATGAAAGGGAACCCATGGAGCAAGCTGGTCATATCAATCCAACTCATGGTGTAAATGAGTCCAAGGCAGTTATAGGAGAGAGCAAAAACTCTAATTGAGGGGTTTGCTTTGCTTTGAACTACCAGTCCAATGAAAGAGGCTCCAGTATAGATTCTTGGGCTACACTGGGGAATCGATTTTAGCATCCTATTGGTACTGAGATGAGTGGAGCAGAGCAGGTCAGATAGCATTCACTACTGGACTGGAGCTGGCAGGGGCTGGCCAGAGCAGATCTGATCAAGTGGCAGCAAGCCTGTGAAAGCAGACATCCACAGCACATACCAGACAGTGCTCAGTACAAGGAGAGAGGAGCCTCTGTTCCTGCTTGACTTCTTCAGGATCAGACTGGGTGAGGCTTAGGGGAGGGTTTCCCTTTCAGCAAGCGCTGTGGGGGACCACAAAAAGCTTGCCAGGGAGTAATAACAAGCTGTGGAGTCTGCCATGCCTCATCTATCTATTGTGGTTTCCATTTAATTTCATTGTATATTTACTTTTTCCCAGTTAAAAAGCAGTTGTGTTATCAGGTTGCTCTCCACTCCCACATGCTTGCTGAGTGAAGAAGGGGATATTATTATACGTGATGAGTTTTTTAGTATTCAGTGTCACAATTCTGGGCAATTGAACCCCCTAGGGTATATTTTCCTCTAGTGATCCAGCAAGGGTGCCGGCTTCTAGACTCCCAGCTCCTCTGACATCACCTCTCTTTATTGGAGACCCCTGCCTCTCTGCGTCCTGAGAAGGGATTTTCCAGTTCTCTGCCTACTCTGTGAATATCACAGCAAGTAAGACTGCTTTGCTTTCTCCTCAGAGGCTATAAACCACATAATTGCCCACAGTAAGCAGGTACATCACAGCTTTTTCTAAGCAAACACATTTATTCTTAAAATGGAAAAATTACAAAGGAAACAGTAAAAGAACAAAAGAACCCATGCGCATACTAATAAGCTTCCCAAAGATCATCCCAGGTTCAAAAGAGTTCTGATAGGAAGCCTTCAAAGCTCACAGAGGGCTTTGTTCTGTTGTTACAAGTTCATAACATCTTTTTCTTGGAACATGAACCCCCATGAATTGATGATACACAGCTGGGTCTTTGTACTGCAGAAACTGTGAATAATTTATCAACCAGGTAATGGTGCTTTTCTTGGGGAGTGGCTTCAAATGACTGGGTCTGGAGGTGGAAATTTGCATTTCCCTTCCCTTCAGGTATGACCTATGAAACCCACTTCTCTTTTGTTGTTTCCATTTCACTTTGTACATCCCGCAAGTGTCTGGCACATAGTGTAAAATAGTCCTTTGAAGCTATACACTTCCCAGGGTATACACTGATCATATCTCCTTCCCTAGGAAAGTTACATACAATCCCAGAATAATACATACACTTTGCATTTATAATACAGTGGTCTCCAAAGCTATTTAAACTGAATTTAATAAGATTTCCCAAATATGCCGCAGGAAATCGGACTGAAGCTCAAATGGTTTTGTTTCAAAAGGGATCCCCAGTTGTAACCAAGGCGTCATATTATATTGAACCTGGATCTTATTATTGCTTCAAGCAGTTGGCAGAAGATTATGCTTATGCTTGTAATAGTCAGTGACCATCTGTGTCACTCAGTGTATTAATTAAGACTGTCTTACAGATATGTGAGCATCTCATCTGGGTGCTGGCTGTTACACTGGTGAATATTGTTAGGTTTTCTTTGGGATGAGTTTGCTTTCTTTTCTAAGAAAGTAAACTACCTTGAACTGGCTGTTGTTGGTTACGGTTGCAGGTTTCCTGTTCTGCTTTGTATTTTACCCAGAACCAGTGCTTTTATAGATTCATAGACTCATAGACTCTAAGGTCAGAAGGGACCACTATGATCATTCTAAAAAAAAAAAAATGTGCTAGTACGCTGGCAGGGAGCAGTTGGTGGTGAGGAGGGAGGCGTCAGGACCCTCCACCACCCCTGGCCCCCAGCAGCCTTCCCAGGCCCTGCCTTCTCCCCGCTGTTCCCTGGGCCCCTTCCCCGCTCCTCTCAGTCCCCCCATCAGCCCGCCAGCTCCCTGCTCCTCTAGGCCCCCCTTCCACCCTTTTCCCACTCCTCTCGGCCTCCTCAGCCCCTTCCCCACCACCCCCACCGGTTCCCCGCTCCTCTCATCCCCCCTGGGCCCCTCCGCCGTTTCTCTGCTCCTCTTGCCCCCCCGGGCCCCTTCCCCGCTCCTCTTGGCCCCCGCCGCCCCTTCCCCGCCCCCTAGTGGTCCCCCACTCCTCTCGCCAGCTGGGCTCCTTCATCACTCCCCGCCAGTTTCCCACTCCTCTTGCTCCCCGGGCTCTTTCCCTGCTCCTCTTGGTACCCCCCCCCCCGCCGGGTCCCTGACCCTCCCGGCCCCCTCCCCCCTTACCTGGCTGGAGTTGCAGGGGCAGCCAGAGTTGCTCCCTGGCCATGCTACTCCCGCCCTTTGCAATGCATCTTCTCAGCATGCTCAGGGTGGGAGATTTGAAAAAGCTCCAGCCTGGCCGCAGCTCCCAGGCGATTGCGGGCTGGATTCCAGTCCGTGGTGGGGATTCTGGCCCGTGGCCTTGCGCCTCTCCTGGCACCTGCCGGTTCCGCTGCCCAGCTGGGGGCTGGGGTCAGCAGGGGAAAGGAAACCCACTCCTTTTCCCTACTGACCCTGGTCCCCAGCTGGGCAGCAAGGCCAGCCAGGGAAAAATAGTGCCGGTACGCAATACCGGTGTGTACCGGCAGAAAAAAAGCCCTGCCCAGAACTTTTGTTTTTGCTGTGCTTGAAGTTTTAACTCCTATATCTCCAATGCACTTGTTTTCATGGTTCAGGTGTTAAATAAATTTGAGGGGAAGTCAAGAGCTGGTGAAGTACTGGCAGAAGTAAGTGGGGCCTGAAGATAAATGCTGGTTTCTGTAGAATGATATGGGGTCTGTTACTCCTCATGTCTACACCTAATTAGACTAGGTGTAAATCCATTCCAGGCATCATCATAGAACCATTATAAAAGAGTCTAAAATCAGGCCAATTAACTCTAAGGATGTGATTTTCAAAAGCACCTAAGGGAGTGGAACTCTAATTCCCATGGACTAGGTTCCTTAGGACCATTTGAAAGTACCACCTAACAGCTCCAATACTCATTACTCAAAATGGCCAAACCCCAAAATTCAAATATCATGAGTTAGCCCCAAAATATCATTGACTTAAAAATCTTGATTTTAAAAAAATACACATTGTATTATTTTTATTTGCTTCTGTTTTCTGAGCCCTGAGGGTGCACTCATTACATTTTCAGTAATAAAGTCTAGAAATTTACCTTTTAAAAAAAAAAAGTAAGCAGACTCTTGCCTAATTTTTCTCCAGTAGCTGAGGCTTCAGATATCACAAGACTTTAGATAAAAATCACAAGAGTTGGGAACATGATTACAGTTCAGAATAATGGATAAAAGAACAGAACTGAATCTTAAAAAAACATTTGCTGAGGTTTTGAAAGGTTTAGTTAATTTTTAGTTAGAAATGGGCCGAAGATACAAAGCTTGAATATAAATCAGTACTAATTACCATAGTGTTTGAATCCATGACTGTGGTATAGTCCCCCCTGCCCCTTTACCTTTGGTTTTTTTTGCACACCTCAGCACATTCTGCTTTTCAGATCCAGAAGTGCTGAAATACTGCAGCAGTTGTTATTCTCTCAATATTTCTGATTTGACCACAGTCGAGAAGTATCAGCAATTTCCTAAGTGCCTGTTATCACTATCTTTCCATCATGATTTCTAGACCACAGATTTGGATATGTACGTTTATCCCACAACAAAGAATTTACAATCCTTCTGATGTTAGTTCAGCTCTCATTGCAATTCCATTAAGTGATAATGATCTTATAGTTAATTCTCACCTTTCATCCTTAAGGATACAATTGACAAACTTACCAACCCGCTTCATACAGCATTGAAAGGAGACAGCCGCTGGGATGAAATACTATGCTACAGCTTAAGGTAAAGTGAAAAATACTTTATCAACTGCATTGTGGAGAGACTATAAAGGATCATTAACAAAAGTAAGTAAGAGTTGGAGAGTAAGATATCCTAGGGGCTATATGCAGACATAGTGACACAACAAACCTATTAAAAGGCTGAAATAAGATCAGTGCAAAATGAACAAGCTAAGCTGGCATGCATCATTCCATCTCTGCCAGTGGTGTAAGGTCAAGTCCATTGGATACCCTATGGCTTGTAGCAACAGTGTACTGTACAGTCTTCATTTTATGACAGTGATTCTCTTTGCTTCAGAGTTGTTTCTCTTAAGAAAGAGCTTCACTAAACTATGCTGGACTGAATACAGATTGAGAAGTCTGATTAAATATGTAGGAATTTAAAGCTTTTCATTTGAAAGATCATAGCGGCAAAAATTACTCAATTTGGTTTTCTGTTTGGCAATGCGATGAATGTAATAGGAATATCAATCATAAGTGATGTTTTTCTAGTGGTTAACAAACAGCTGCATTCTATTGGTGTACAGCTTTATTAAATTTGAATTACTGCTTTATTCAGTAGTAGTGGAAGAAAAAACAGCAAAAACCTAAAATTGTAAAAGTTATACCTGCTCATAAGACCATCATATAATAGAATGAATATTAAACATGTCCCTTGTGTTGCAAGAGTTTGTGGGTGGATCTTGGATGTGGTGTTTGACCTCGTTTCAAGAACCTATACCAATACAGCTTTTTATTAACTTATTGTAGAGTTGAGTGTGTGGGTGTAGAGTGGAAGCAACAGTTTTAGATAAGGTTACATCATTGTTTCTGTTCCAAAGCTCTGTTTTCAGATGCTCATAACCAGGGCCGGATTAACGCAGGGGCTTAGGGGCTTAAGCCCTGGGCCCTGGCCAAAAAGGGGGTCCCGGGCTTTAGCTCCTAACCCCCCTGCAATGATCTGTCCCTGCCTGGCTCAGCACCTGCAGGGAAGGATTGCTGAGAGTGCGCCTGCCCTGTCGGTGCTGGGGGGTGGGGGAGCAGAGCCAGAAACCAGGCCCTGTACTCTGCTCCGCCCCGGGCCGGCTGGCCTGTCTCTGGGGGCGGAGTGGGGCGGATCAGCCCGTTCACTCCGCCTGGGGCATCACTGGCTGGCCAGCTGCAGTGAGGCCCTCCCTAGCCCCCCAAAGCTGCTGCTTCTGGCACACCCATGCAGCTGTATTGGGGGGGGGGGGCCCCACACTGGGCCAAAACCCCCCCCCGGGTGGAGGGGCCAGCGCGGGGACGGGGCGGGAGTGCTCACGGGTGTCAGCCCCCCCCCCCCCCCCGTGACAGGGGCCTCCAGGGTTGGGGGGGGATGCAGGGGGGCTTCTGCAGTTGGGGGGCAGGCAGGGGGGCCTCATGATTGGGAGGGCAGGTGGGGGACCTTGTGATGCGGGGCGGAGGCAGGAGGCCCCATGGTCGGGAGTGGCCCAGACCCCCAGGCCAGTTAATCTGGCCCTGCTCATAACTACCCAAGCTTTCAGGGTGAAACTTGCCTCTGCCAGAGGGCAACTTTAAAAAAAAAGGAGGGGAAAAATGTCCAAGCAAAATTGGTTCTATCCTTAGGTAGCATAAAAGTGTGAAAAATTCTTTCTTCATTATAAAAAAGAATTTGTGCAATTTCCTTTTACCTCCAATGCCAGAGAGTTGCAGTTTGACAGGAAAGGAGTCTTCATTTAGAAATGCTTTGGAGTTCCAGTGAAAATTGGTTTAGTTTTGCTTTGATTGAGTTATGAACTTTTGAAAATGGCACATCTTCATGAATGCCAGATTTTCAAAAAGGCTCAGCATCCAGTAGGTTCTAATGGAAACCACAGAAACTACTGGCTGCTGAGCTTTTGTGAAAAGCGGACCTCAAGCTCAAAGGCTATGTCTGCACTTAGAAAGTTAAGTCAACTGTAGTAAGTTACCTTTATTAAGTCGCCTTTAAGTCGACCTTACCAAGTCAATGTAAAGAGTCTACACTAGACTCTTAAGTCGACTTGGTGGAGTTGGAGGGGTGCATCGTGGGAAGTGTGGCAGCATGGCAGCAGAGAAGGTCTTCCCTCCCCCGGCCACGCCTTCAGAACAGGAAGTGAGCTCAGCACCTTCCCATTGTGTCTGGCAACTCGGAGCCTGAGCAGGTCATGGATCAGCCTCTTCTCCTTCTCTTCACTAGTTAAACTGACCTCATAGCAGAACTTTATGCTCAAGGTGTTCGGCTGTCAGATGTTTTTACAGTCAGTCTCTGCCTGAGACCAGGCAGGGCCCCGATCTTGCTTGAAATTGTTTCAAGATGGAGAGTCCCAGGAAAAAAGCCCCAAATCATTTGACAAGCAGCAGGGTGGTCAGGGGTGAGTCCTGCCCTGTGGTTGGCCAGGGCAGGCTCTTCCTGTGCCAGGAACTCTGGGAGGGAGGTCAGGGGGGAAGGTCTGGAGGCCTGGAGGTTGACTTAGGGCTACTCTGCGTCTACATTGGCTTAGGTTGACTTAATGAGGTCGACTTAAGCATTAGGTCAACCTAAAAGTAGGTGTTATTACATCGACTTAACTTTTCCTTAAGTCGACTTAAGGAACTGCTTAAGTTGACTTCAGGAAAGCCCAGTATGGACACGGAGTAGTTTACGTTGACTTAGGCCTCCTTAGGTTGACTTAATTTGTAAGTGTAGATGCACCCAAAGTGTGCAGTTAAGGAATGTTGTACTTCCAATTTACACAGTAGTTAGGCACTTAATCCTGTGAACATTTAAATTTATATGTAACTTTATTCCTGTGAGTAATCTAAGTCTATGGGACTACTCAGGTAAAAGTTACACAGAAGTTTAAGCATTTGTAGGATCAGAAACATAGTTCTATGTTCACTATAAGAAATGCATGGACTGAGTAAAACTGAAATTTACAAGATGGAACCACCGGAAGAGTCTTTACATACTTTGTAAAGTGCCCTGCTCTGGAAGACTTCGGGGCTTCAAGGGCAGACCCTCTACAGCTCAGAAGGATTCAAAGCTATGGGGCTGAAATTCACTTTCTAAATGATAAATACTTTCTGAGCAAAATGCTGACTGCACAAATGTTTGTGACCAAATAAACATAAAAAGAATGCATGCACTGTAATCTGAAATGTGATTTCTGGTTTTCATAATTATTAATTTAAAATTTCCCACTACTATCAAGATTTAAGAAACAGTAAATCAAATTATGGCTGACCTCTGTATAACCAAACACTAACCTAATTTTGGGTCAGAACCAGGGCTGGCCCAACCATATAGGTGAACTAGACGGTCACCTAGGGCACCTGGTTTTAAAGGGTGCCAAACGAGATAGAAGTGAATTTTTTCTCTATTTAAAAATATCTATATCAATATGTTATCTCTTATAAACAAAAGAATCACCCTCCAATGGGGGTGCAAAAGTCAAAGTTTGCCTCGGACACTAAAAGCCCTTGGGCCAGCCCTGGTCTGAATAGCTCTCTAATTTAAATAAAGAACTAAAGTAAAGTACCACCATAATACCCAATTACAATGCTCTGTAGTAATGGTTCCAAATGTTATGTCATAAACAATGCAAAAAACAATGTTTGCGGGACAGAGCTGAATATTTGTTGGTCCACTAATACAATAGCTAAAAACTGTGGGGTAACCAAAACTATTTGTGAATGTCAAATTCAAGGGAATTGTTTTGATTGAACAAGAATGAGAATTTTTTTCCTCAAAAATTTTGAGACCATTTTAACATTTTAGTTTTGAAATCTTTTCAAAATGTTTGTTTAACCCCATTAAGTTTTTTTTTTAAACAACAACAAAAAAACCCCAACCAGTTTCAGATAGAAACAAAATAATTTTTTAGGGAAGGGTGGGTGGATTTTGCCAACAATCAATTATTAGGTCAGCTCTAGCTGGGACACAACTGTAGAGGCTGCGATAGTATTGGGTCTGGATCTCATCTCACACTGATATAGCTTCATTGACTTCAGCAGATTTATTCCTGATTCATGTATGTGAGAGGAGAATAAGGCCTATAGCTGTTGTTAATAGTCATTGTTATTTTTTCTAGGCTGTAGTTTTAGACGAACAGAGATGGCCTATTTTATGTCCTGAATTAAGAGTATGAGTCCAATAGATTCTTGCACATTAAAGGCATCGTTTCCTATGTTTACTAACCGAAAGGGGCACATTAGCCATTTACAATTGCTAAAACTAGCTCCAAAAAAGTACAACTTACGTACTGGACCTTGGTCTTCAGGATAAGACATGGGATGTGGAGGGGTTCTGTATTTGTTCTGTGGTTAAGAGTCACAGAGATTCTTTGCATTCAAACTCCACCTACCAGTCTTCTGCAGAGTCACATCTTTTCTTCTGCTCTGAGGCCTTGGTGATTAAGACAACAACACCTAGTGGTGCATGTTAGATCAATTTGTTTTCCCTACCATGACTCCAGTGAGCCTTATCTCTTAAGTCTGTCTACACAGATGTTTTTACAAAGACTTTGGCGAAATCAAAGATGTGGCTGTTTCTCTGACTATGAAAATCCAGCCATTAGATTTTTCATCATTCTGTTCAAAGGAATAGACCATTTTGTAATGTGCTTCTCATCTGTTTGCTAAAATACTATACCACTTAGTCAGCCCTCGGATTTTCCAAATAGCATTACCAAGGAGCATGATTATTCTGGAAACTGCATTTCAGTGCTAATTCATCCATTGTATGTTGGACAATAAATTGGAGGGTGAGGTGTGAAATCAACGGACATGTGAGTACTAGAAGTATTTCAGGTGTGGTGATGTGCACATTTTCAGACAAAAGAAGAGAACTTTTTAGTAAGAAAAAGAAAGCTAATCTTTGTGTGTTGAAGTGATGTTGATTTAGCACAGACACATGAGCAGATATGAATGTTGTTAGATTTTATGTAAATCAAGCCCTTGGTGCACCATGTTAACGACAACTGAAAATAACTTATTCCCTTCCAAATAACACTTATTTCCAAGTGCAGCATGCTCTCATTAAACTAGCCCAGGTTTTGCATTACACAAAAAAGAAACTGTCAACAAGAGCACTGAATCATGCTGCCTACTAGACACCCCTTGTTTCTACCATTACTTTTAAGAGGCAGTCCTTGTGATTTATACAGCTTCATTTGAATGGGGGTGGGAGTGGAAGTGGAGAATTCCTGCATGAAAGAAGACACACTGGACACATAATAATGACAGCATTCCAATAGATGATTTGTGTAGGTATTTTTAATTTGGCTGGAAAATGTTAGTTAGAATTGCCATTGAGAAACTTTTGAAAAACCTTGTCATTACATATGCTGGAGTGAGAACCAGTACTGTAGCTGAAGCAACATTTGATTCCTGGAACATTAGAAAACATTGCCATGCTGCACTGTGAAACATTGGCCCAGGCTGTTTTGGAATTAATTAGCCATTTGAAAACTATTGAGAGATCCAATGACTTCTGACCATCTTTTTGACCAATAAACAGACAATTTTCTGAATATTGTTACAAATATCGAGTTGGAACAGATCATTGATTTCCTCTACATGTCCCTCTTTCGCCCCTTTGCTTTTCAGATTCTCCTGAAATTTCAGTAGGTGTCTGATAGAAAGACATACAGAGAAATGCATAGATTTATCAATTTTAAGGCAAGATGAAATAATACCTAGAGCATATGTTTTAGAAAAATAGCCCAGCTTGATTAAAACATTTTCAGTGATGAAGAATCCACCATGACACTTTGTGAGTTGTACCAGTGGTTAATTACCCTCATTGTTAAAAATATGTGCCTTATTTCTGCTCCGAATTTCTCAAGCTTCAGCTTCCAGCAATTGAATTTTATTATAGTTTTTGGTTTACTAGACTGAAGAGCCCATTATAAAACTTTTGTTTCCCATTTTGGTATTAATAGACTGATTAAGTCATACCCTATCCTTTTCTTTGTAAAGTTAAATAGATTGAGCTCCTTGAGTCTATTACTGTAAGGCAAGTTCTCTAATCCTTTAATAATTCTTATGGCTCTTCTCTGAACCCTTCTTAATTTATCTACATCCTTCTTGATCTGTGGACACTGGAACTAGACACAGTATTCCAACAAATTGCACCAATTCTTCTTGCCAAATACAGAAGCAATGTAAGTTCTCTATTGCTACTCAAGGTTTTCCTGTTCACATATTCAAAGATTGCATAGCCCTCTTGGCCACAGCATTACACTGGGAGCTCATGTTCAGCTGATTATCCATCATGACCCCCAAATCTTTTTGGACCTACTGCACAGTGCATCTCAGGATAGAGCTGTCTCCCCCATCCTGTGTATGGCCTACTTTGTTTGTTTCTATGTTTAGCCATATAAAAACATGGTAAAGTGGGTAAGTAAAACAAAGTGCTACTGTGGTATGCTCACTTTAAATTGCGAAGCTCTGTACCTGTGAGGTGTTTACTGATTGCCTTCTAGCCAGAGGAGGTGGAGTTATGATGCATAAGGAGCAGAAAGTGCCCACTTGGAAAGGAGACACGCAGGAAAGAGAAGTTAGGGAGAATGGGAAGGGCATGGAGAAAGGTCCAGCAGTATATTGGTGAGATACTAACTTTCTCTACTGTACCACGCTACTTTGTCTCTAGACAATACATTGGCTGAGCTTGGTTAGTTGGTCTCTTGAACACTTGTAATATTGAACTGCAAGTGTAGTCAATTAAGGAACAGTTTTATTTTTTTCCAGGTCATGGGTACAAATATTAAATAGAGTAGGGACAAGAAGTGATCCTGCTGGACTCTGCTAGAAATAAACACATTGAATGTTGATTCCTCATCTACATTTTGATACCTACCAGTTAGTCAGCTTTTAATCCAGTTAATGTGTGCCATTGTGATTTTATATTCTAGTTCTTTAATTGCCATAATGCAGTACCAAATCAGAAGTCACTTACTTTTAATTAACGAAAATATAATCTCATACAAAAATCAAGTTCATTTGACAAGATCTATTTTCTAACCCATGATTTGCATTCATTATATTGCCATCCTTTAATTCTTTATTAATCATAGAATCAGAAAAATGTAGGGCTGGAAGGAATCTCAATAGGTCATCAAGTCCAGCTACCTGTGCTGAGGCAGGACCAAATAAATTAGATCATCCTTGACAGGTGTTTGTCTTAAAACTCCAGTAGTATCAATCCAGAATTTAACTACCCTTATAGTTAGAAATCTTTTCCTGATACTAACCTAAATCTCCTTTGTTGCAGATTGAGCCCATTACTTTTTGCCCTACCTTCAGTGGACATGAAGAACAACTAATTACAATCCTCTTTGTAACAGCCCTTAACATACATGAAGACTATCAGCCACCCTCAGTCTTCTTTTCTCAAGACTAAACATGCCCAGCTTTTGTTATCCTTTCCTCATGACTCAGTTTTTCTACAATTTTTTAAAAATGGATGTTGCTTTCCTCTGGACCAGGGGTCTGCAACCTGTGGCTCTGGAGCCACCTGCGGCTCTTTGGCTGCCCCCTTGCGGCTCTGGGCTCCCCCAACCACTGGGGTACCCTGCAGGAGGCCCATGCCTGGCTTTGGACTTCCCCCAGCCACCAGGGACCCCACGGGCAGCCCATGCCAAGTTCCAGGCTTCCCCCCCTGCATAAGGGGACCCTGCAGCAGAAATCCTGGCTCACCTCCCTGCACCTCCCACCAGGAGGCTACACCCATTGTGGCTCTCAAAACACTTTGTTATTGAAGGAATTTTAAAAAATGGCTCTTCTTATCTTTTGGGTTGCAGACCCCTGCTCTGGACTATCTCATGTTTGTCTACATATTTCCTAAAATGTGGTACTCAGAATTGGACATAGGACTCCAGTTGAGGCCTCAGCAATGCTGAGCAGAGTGGGAAAATTGACTCCTGTGTCTTACATAACTTCTTAAAATATCCTGGAGTGATATTAAGTGTTTTTGCAACTGCGTCAAATTGTTGTGATCCATTATATTCCCTAGATCCTTTCCAGCAGTACTAACACCTAGTCAGTTATTCCCTACTTTGTAGTTGTGCATTTGATTTTTGTCTTCATAAGTGTAGTACTTTGCATTTGACTGTATTGAATTTCATTTTATTTCAGATCAGTTCTCTAATTAATCAAGGTCGTCTCAAATTCCAATCCTACCTTACAAAGTGCTTGTGATTCCTCCCAGCTAGGTGTCTTTCACAGATTTTATAAGCATACTCTCCTGTCCATTGTCCAAGTCATCAGTACCAGACCCAAGACTTACTACTATAGGCTCTCACTAGATATGCTCTCCCAGTTTGACAGCGAACTATTGATAACTATTTTTTGAGTATGGTCTTTCAACCATTTATACCTTACAGTAACTTCATCTAGACCATATTTCCCAAGTTTGTTTAGAGAATGTCATGTGAGACTATCAAAAGCCTTATTAAAATCATGATATATCATGTCTACTGCTTTCCCTCCCAATGCACTAGGCCAGTACCCCTATCAAAGAAAGAAATTAGATTGATTTGGCATCATTTGTTCTTGTTATTTCTTATAATCCCATTGTCCTCTTTATGCTTAATTTTTTAAAAAGTTTTTCCAGTATTTTTTCAGATATCAAAGTTAAACTGACTGCCTTTTTAAAGATAGGTACTAATTTTGCCCTTTTCCAGTCCCTGTGCACTCAACCAAATTCCATGAGTTCTTGAAGATAATTGTTATTGGTTCCATGGCTGCTTCAACTAATTGCTTAAGTATATTAGGATGCATTTCATCTTATCTTTTTATTTATGAGACCATGTTTTCCTGGGTTATTATGATCAGAGCATTGATTCAGTCTCAGGATTCTTTTTTTTCCCTCCCAGGCCAATAGTCATATAGGTCCATCTTCAAATCCAGGTCCTAGGCACTCCTAGACTCAGGAGCAGTCAACCAATAACAGGGCCATCTTTGGCGGGGGATGGGGGGTGGTGAGTGGGCAATTGCCCCAAGCCACAAGGTTTTGTGGGGCCCACACCTTTGCCCCCCCAGTGCCGTACAGCCTGCTCCTCCCCCCCTGCTGCCTTTGGCTTACAGCCGAAGGCAAGGGGCAGGGTGGGAGGGCAGAGCCTGGCCTCTGGGCCGATCTGCCTCACCCCCAGGGCACTTTTAAAGACTAATACATTTATTTATTGCACAAGTTTTTGTGGGAGAAAATCCAACTTCGTCAAATGCCTGAAGATGGGGAATTTAAAAGTGCCACAGGACTCCTTGTTTGTTTTGCTGAACCACAGCTACCCCTTTGGAACATACTAAAGTAGCTTTCAGTATTGAAAATGGAACAGATACAATTCTTTTAGCTTTTGTGCATGTGCAAGGGTTAAAACCAGGCAGAATGATAAGGTAGGTAAAAGTATGTATAGGTGTGGGTTTTGTTGTTGTGGTGGTTTTATTTTTTTTAAAATCTCCATCCCATCTACTTATTTTCCCCATTTGTTTACATGCAGGGTTTTTTATCCTTCTTTTAAAGTTCTACTGCCTGAAGCTTACCGATATATCAGACAAAAAATACAGTGTAGTGTGAGACTGACTGTTTCTGTTCTCCGCCCTGTTCATTATGGTGCATGATGTACCCAAAATGGATGCCCTGATAATCAAGGTGGAAAAAAAAGTCTTATTCCTTTTTCATATTTGATAAGATGTAATAGACAAAACCTTCCCTTTGCTTCTTGACACTTTGTACCCACAGAGATTATCTACTTTAGTACAGTCTCTTGAAATGTATCTTTTTGCACATTAATTCATATTATTGTTGCATATGCCTCAGGCTGCCCTAGTTCACCTTTGTTTTATTAAAGGTGCTTCTGAGGTCAAGTACCACTAACTGTTCTGTTAAATATTGATTTAGCAATTTGAATTAATGTAATTTTCAGTCTTTCTTCCCTACTTAACGTATAGCTGCACTTCAGTGACCCAGTCAATAAGATCAATAGCACTCACACCATGCTCAGGCAAAAGCAGTAGTTAACCTGCTTTTGTTCTTCCATCCACTCACTGCACTGTGGAACCAGACAGTTTTTAGTAAATGCATGATTTGCACTTCCTCTAATAGTTACTGGGAGTGCTCTATAACATCATCTATGCACACACAACACTTCAGAAGTAGACTATAGTGACATTAGTGCCGCAAACGCTCTAAGGGTTGATTCTTAGCAACACTTTTCGTTCTCCCTTTTGTTCCTTTTAAAGACAGACTAAGCAATAAAGACATCTCTGATGATTTGTTTCAAGGTAGTCTGTAAATCTTTGTGCAACAGAAGAGAAATTTGCACACAAGTAAAGACTTGATCATACTAATGAGCCCTGGCAATATACTGTGTTTCACTATGGGACTTGTAAGCTGCTGAGTAGAGTTGGCTTCACCAGAAAATAACAATTTGTGGAAACCAAAACATCATGGAGAGCTTTGTTGTGATCTTCTGTTTGCTGTAGGCAAGGCACTGAATCTAGCCATATGAAGTGGAACACAATGACTCCTCTGGAATTTGTTGTGATGAAACTTTCATCAGAAAGCTTCCTCAGCTTGAGAATGGAAATAAAACAAAACCCCCAGAGCCATCTCTAGTATATCCAATAGTCTGCTGGTTAGGGAACTCTGATGGGATGTGGAAACCCCATGTTTAAGTCCCTTTTCTGCCTGATTCAGAGCAGAATGTTGAACCTGGATTTGCCTCTTTCCTGGTGCATGCCTTGGTCACTGTCTGGTGTCTCTTTTTTTGAGTGTCTCCTCCCTTCCTCTTGATGAATCACCTCAAAAGATCTAGTTATGGTTCCAATGCAGAATGAAAACTAAATGTCACAACCTGTAAAATTTAGTGAAGTAAAATTCTTGTTTTTTTCTGGCCAGCCCTAGTGCTGAGAGCATGTTGGTCCTGACCTAGCAAAGAATGTTCTTATCTTTTAAACATGTACGATAGTACCACTGAAATCAGTTAAGCCCTTTGTTGGTTCATAGCCAGATTCTTCAGCATCTTGCAGGATCAAGTCTTATGGGAACCAGTACCTGCTCACATGTTATTAACTGTTGTACTTTTGTGTGTCTCCCATGACCCCACCCAACAATCTCAAAAAACCTTAAAAATGTTCTTTCTCATACATCCCTGCAAGGGACAATAGATAACTAACTATGGCTATGTCTGCACTGGCAAGTTAGTTCGAATTAAGGAAGCTTAATTCAAACTAACTTAAGACTTGGCTGCAGTAGGCTTTCATTAGTTCAAATTAAGGTGTTCCTTAATTCGAACTAATAAATTCAATTATTCCTTTCAAACTAACCGGCACATAGTTAGTTCGAATTAAGTCAATGTGGCCATGTAGTTCGAACTAACTGGCACATTGAGCTTAATGCAACTGACTAATTCGAACTAAGCAAGTGCCATACGTGGCACTTGCTTAGTTCGAACTAAAATTCCAGTGGGGCCATGCTAGTTTGAATTAAGTTAATTCGAACTAACTAAAATTAGTTTGAATTAATTAGTTTGAATTAACTAATTTGAACTAACTTTGGTAAGTGTAGACATAGCCTATCATTCTTAGTTTACAGATGCATAAACTGAGGCAAAGTGAGATTAAGTGACTTGCCAGTAATTACATAGAAAATACATGAGAAACCCAAGTTTCAACACATTAATCCTGGCTCATTTCTTCAGTTGTTCCCTTGTTGGCTCATTTCATCCCTATCCAATTTTAACGAAGGATGCTTTTTTCCAGAGCTAGTTCTATTTTATGCCTAGCTAGCTACATATATACAATATACAGGTCAGAGTGGAAGTGGAGGGTGGTTTTTGGGCAGTTTCTGTTTTGAACAGTTTTAGAGACTAAAGTTTGTGTGTATTTAATAATACAGTAGTATATATAGTAAGGTTTGTGCATTTGTTTAAACCAAAAGACATCAGTATTTGCTGTAATAAGTACAAGGAAAATTTAAATATCCATTTTGATTTCATTTTCAAAGAAGGGAAGTACAGACCTGAGTTCTCTGTCTGGAGTTGTTGTTCTTTTCCCTCCCCCATCTTTTCCGCCATGTATTATGGAAACACTGTAGGATGCCCAGCCTGCTGTGGGATCAGAAGCTTCCATTGTTCAGATAACACAGATATAAGATTACATAAAGCAGCGGGGATAATGCAGCCGCTACATCCAGATGCTTTACATGCTTGGCAAGCAAAAGCACACATTTCTCTCCTCTCCCAACTCCTCCCGCCCCTTGCTCTTTGTTGAGTTTAGGAATGTAATTAGAAAACAATAGTTTAAATTTGGAAAGAAGAATTAAATGATGTGGAACGAAGATCGTAAACAGAATCAAGCCTGTTATCCTAGCTCCAGATTACACAAAGAAACACAGGGATCGATAATAGAAGCCACATGCATTTTCTGCAGGGTCTGCCACTAAGGATTGATTTTGATAACATGTAACTGTCTTAGGTGGTTATTTTTATTTACTTCTACTTGGACTTCCTCACAATGATCTTTTGCAACATTGCGCACATAAGATTAAATGAAATGTCTGAGACAAAAGGAGATCAGTTCATATTAAAATATATAGTTGAAACCATATGTGTACACATGAAGGCATTTAAAAACCACAACATTCAAATCTCATATCTTTTTAAGAGTTTACAGGCATCTTATGTGAAGATCTAAATCTGAATTTTATTTTCCTCAAAAGTCTTTTGTTTTTATGCTTTCTGGACATGTTTTCATTTTGTAAGCTTTTTCAAGTCCTTCTAATTATATGGAATTTAATAGATTATAAACACTTCAGGAGATCTGTTTCAAACCATATCTTTCCTTATTGGTTTTTAAAAAATATTATTCTTAACAAAAAGAAAAAGCATCTTGTCCTTATAAATCTTTTTTCTTTCCTACATTTCTCTTTCTTCCCCCATTGTATCACAGACTGACTGGAAGAGATGGTGATTAAAAATTCTCATCATGCCCATCTGCCTGTCTGCCCTGAACTTTGTCATTCGATAGTTGGGTATCAAAGAAGTATCATCAATGTTCTTTGAAAACTAAGCAGGTTGGACATACAATTTAGATGAAAAACAATTATGCCGTGTTAGCTTGCTTTTGGCTAGAGTATTAGGGCTCATCTCCGAGACGGGAAACAAAAGAAGCACTTCATCTCCATGAATTTCAAATGAGAGGGAGAGAGAAAGCGTTGTCTTGAGGGAGCTTTTCCACATAACCTTTCTCTAACTAGTTCCTTTCTCAATAGAATATACTCTAGCTTATGCTATTGACTGCAGGTAGAATAACTTCCTCCTTCCCCAGAACACAGATAATGCTAATGAGTCTATCACAAGAATTTATTTGAGGTCACCTTCTGACAGCCATTAAAAGGCAGAAGACCAGTGTGACAAACTTCACAAAGTAAAAGAACCATATTGCATGGAACTTAAAAGAACTGTGTCTTGTGTAAGGCTGTATAGATTCATCTAGTTCTAACCTAACTTTAAAAAAAATAAGTATCCTGTGGATACATGGAGCCCTTTATTGTTTGTAGCTTTATATCCTTCAGTGATGATTTTAGATATTCAAGACATGTTTATGAATAAGAATTTCTTTCATAGTGATAAATTGGATCAGCCATCTTCAAATATTTTTCAAATTTCTATGCAAATATCTATATATCACTGTTTTCTTAACTCTTAAAACCAGTTAAGAGTATAGTGAATTACTGATCCAGACCCTGATTCAGAAAAATTATCCATATTCAGGAGAGGTGTTGAAGCCCATGCTTAACTGTAAGCATGTGCTTAAGTCTCATTGCACATGCTTTAAATAATCAGTGAGGTGTGGACATGGAGTAACCCTTAAGTTGACTTTATTAAGTCGATTTAAGGGTGTTTAGGTTGACTTAACAAAGTGGACTAAGTCAACTGAAAGCTAAGTCAACTTAGTTAAGTCGACTTTAACAAGGTCAACTTTAAGTCGACTTAAAGTCGACCTCATTAAAGTCGACTTAACAAAGTCGACTTAACTTTTCTAGTGTAGACATAGCCTAAGTGTGCTTTCCTGTATCAGGGCCATAACACTTGCAAGAAAGTTATGGACAACATCAGAAAGAAGTTCATAATAACAGTGCCTATCCACATTGTGTAAGGTCTCTGCTGCTGTGAGCTTTCAGGCTAATTATATACATCAAGAGGTTCTCGTGACATGATACTTATCATATGACTGAAATACAGCCCACATCACAGCCTGTCCTTTATGTATTTGAAGTCTGTCAAGATTTTTAACAAGAAAAACATGTTTGTATTAAAATTACATACAAAACATCCCTCTGTCTCCTTGCATATTTATTTTTCTGTTGGTTTCTCTTTATTAGAGAAACAGAAAAGCCAAATGCTTAATTTGGTGTTAAAACAATTATGAACAGCTTTTTTCTGAGTAGTGGGTTAAGGTCCTGATTTAGGAAAAACCTTAAAGACACTCTTAATGTTTTCCTGAATCATGGCTCTATAGCACAACTCACACAATTATTATATAGATGTATAAATTTATTTCCATACTATAAGACCATGGGTTAAAAATGGTATTCAATTCCTTCTGGATTTTTTTCATCCACTTAAATTTCATGACTATGGTATGGCATCCTTAAAGCTTGTATGTTGTGGCTTATAAAATAGGAATTAACCATTGTGAGAGAAGGTCTGGGCCTGATTCCCAGTCATAGCTTGGGGATAGGGTGAGAAGGACTGGCCTCCTCACCTACTGGTAGGAACCTGTGATGAGGGCCCTGCTTAGAAGTTATGGGGCACAGGTCTTGCTCTCTGGTCCGTGGGTCTTCAGCAGGGTAAAGAGTCTCTGATACATGCGACAGACCTTCTTCTAGGACAGGGGTAGGAAACCCCTGGCCCTGGCTCATGTGCCGACAGTGGCACTCAAGCCCATTCAGAGCAGCACCCTCTGTGGAGCCACAGAAGTTCCCATTCCTGCTACGAAAAGCCACTCTGGGAGGCTTCTTTTGGGGGCAGCTGCAGTTCTGGGGGGAGGGGAGGGGGACATCCTCCCCATGCCCATGCCCCAGGCGTGCTAGAAAGAAGCTGCCCAGATTGGCTCCTCTCCATGGTATGCTGCTGTCAAAAGGAGCTGCTCTGGGCAGCTTTTTTCCATGCTGTGCCTGGGGACCACTGCCCCAGGCACACTGCCAAGAGGAGCTGCTCTGGGCAGCCTCTTTCTGCAAGTGGCTCCTTTCAGCAGCATGTCTGGGAAGCACCCCGCTTTCCTCTCCATAGACTCATAGACTTTAAGGTCAGAAGGGACCAGTACGATCATCTAGTCCACGGGTCTGCAACCTGTGGCTCTGGAGCCACATGCGGCTCTTTGGCTGCCCCCTTGCGGCTTTGGGCTCCCCCAACCACCGGGGTACCCTACAGGAGGCCCATGCCTGGCTCTGGGCTTCCCCCAGCCACCAGGGACCCCACGGGCAGCCCATGCCAAGTTCCAGGCTTCCCCCCCTGCATAAGGGGACCCTGCAGCAGAAATCCTGGCTTACCTCCCTGCACCTCCCACCAGGAGGCTACACCCATTGTGGCTCTCAAAACACTTTGTTATTGAAGGAATTTTAAAAAATGGCTCTTCTTATCTTTTGGGTTGCAGACCCCTGATCTAGTCTGACCTCCTGCAAAATGCAGGCCTCAAGACCTCACCCACCCACTCCCACAATAGGCCACTAACCTATGACTGAGTTATTTATCTCCTTAAATCATGATTTAAGGACTTTAAGATACAGAGAATTCACTGGTAGGTGAACCATGCCCTGTGCTACAGAGGAAGGCGAAAAACCCCCAGAGCCAAGGCCAATCAGCCCTGGGGGAAAATTCCTTCCCAACCCCAAACATGGTGATCAGTTAAACCCTGAGCACGTGGGCAAGTCTCAACAACCAGTTATCCAAGAAACAATTCTCTGTAATAACTCAGAACCCACCCCATATACTCTCCCTTCTTAGGCCACTTGTAAATCCACCACACGTAGCCAAATATCAGTCAATTTCCAAAATAGGCTAATCATACCATCCCCTCTATACATTTATCAAGCTCAGATTTGAAGGCAGTTATGGTTTTTGCCCCCACAACTCCCCTTGGAAGGTTATTCCAGAACTTTACACCTCTAATGGTTAGAAACCTGCATCTAATTTCAAGCCTAAATTTCTTGATGGACAGTTTATAACCATTTGTTCTGGTGTCCACATTGGTGCTGTACTCAAATAATTCCTCTCCCTCCCTGATGTTAATCCCTCTAATGTATTTATAGAGAGCAATCATATCCCCCCTCAGCCTTCTTTTGGTTAAGCTAAACAAGCCAAGCTTCTTGAGTCTCCACTCATAAGGCAGATTTTCCACTCCATAGACCATCCTTGTAGCCCTTCTCTGCACCTGTTCCAATTTGAATTCATCCTTTTTAAACATCGGGGACCAGAACTGCACACAGTATTCCAGATGGGGTCTCACCAGTGCCTTGTACAGCGGCACTAACACCTCCCTGTCTCTACTTGAAATACCTCTCCTGATACATCCTAGAACCGTATTAGCTTTTTTCACAGCCACATCACATTGGTGGATCATAGTCATTCTATGGTCAACCATTACTCCCAGATCCTTCTCCTCCTCAGTCCGTTCCAACTGATGCATCCCCAACTTATAGGAAAAAATGCTTGTTGTTTGTGATCTCCAGCCATGGCTGCCACCAAATTTTCAGGCTGCCGCGACTTTTTTTTTCAGCAGATGGGGCTGCTGGCACCGGCTGAGGGTTGAGGAGGAAGGGCTGACATGGAGGTCAGCAAAGGTTGCTGACCCCTGTTCTAGGAAGTGCCTTTCTGGTGTAGTTGCCCTGCTGGAGGTATAGGTCCGTCTCTCTCCACTTGATGCCCTGCTATGCTGAAGATACCTTTTTGAGTCCCTCCTCCAACTGAAGCATACTCAGCAGGCCTGTGGTAGTAGGGCTTCCTGGGCCCAAAGTTGTTCCTGCACTCTTAACTTTCCAGTGTGTGGTTCATCCAACTCATCACAAGTTCTGAAAAGCAGAGCCTCTATTAGCATAGCAATGGAGGTATTGTTGAACCACCATATACATTTTGGGCTAAATTTTAGGAAATGCCACTGGTCAGTGGTGTGGTTGTCAGTTTCCCTACTGACACAGGCATTGGTTTAGGTAACAGAAACCAATTCATTACTCACAAAGGAGGTGTGACTCTCCTGCACACCTTATGGCTTCCCAGAAGAAACTGCCTATGCACTTGGTGCCAGAGAGAAACACATCAGAAATTGAAAGGAGTCAGTGAGAAGAAAGACACAAAGGCTATGTCTACACTTGTAAAGTTAAGTTGACTCTGTTAAGTCGACTTAACAAGGTTGACTTTAAGTCGACTTAACAGAATGGCTACACTTTAAGTTGACTTAAGTCGACCTTGTTAAGTAGACTTAAAAGTAGACATAGCCGTCCACACTGGCTTTAAGTTGACTTAATAAGGTCGACTTAGCGCTAGTCCCCGTCCACACTGGCTTTAAATTGACTTAAGAAGTCAACTTAAGGCTTAAGTTGACCACTAGAGGTGGTGTTATTAAGTAGATTTAAGCTGTCATTAAGTCGACTTAAGGAGGCGCTTAAGTCAACTTAATAAAAGCCTAGTGTTGACGTGGCTTTGTGTAGGTAAGTTGCCAGCGTAGACGCACCCAAAAAGCATATGCAAACAGACTTTCATCACAGTCCACATGTAACACAATGTATACATTGTTCATACCAAGAGTGAATATGGCAACCGTAACTGCACACTCAAATGCACAAATGGCCATTTAGGGGCCTGATTAATGTCAGGGTGCTAAAAGCTTAGTTGTCCAAACTAGGCCCCAGGATCAAGTCAAGGCCTAAAACGAGCAAAATCACAACTGTTGATTTGGCAACCAAAACCTGACATGTATGCAAGCTCTTGAACAGGACGCAGCCAGCCGGCCATGGAAAAGGGGAAGGTTAAAAAGTCCCTAACACTCCAAGTAGCTAATCGCATGAATCAGCAGATACCATGCCACTGCAGTTTTGAGCAATAAAAGGAGGCCTTATGGGGGGGCAAGTTGGAGTTGTTCTAGTTAGCACTAGAGCAGGCCCGAGGGATTGATCACCCCAAAGGCACTCCCCACTGGCTCTCCATAGGACGCAGACAACAGGACTGGAAGTAAAGCACCGAGGCCTGGCCAGCTAAGAGAAGGTTCGGATTAGCAACCTGACATCAATTTCAACAAAGAAAAGGTAACTAAAGTAGAGGCTCGAAGTAGCGCGCAGCCCTCAAGCACAGCAACACAAAATTTAAGGTTTTGCCCGGCTTTATGCTGAGACTTTCAGGTAATGAACAATAGCAGCACCAATCTTGGGTTTGGGGCTGAAGTAGGAATTGGGGTAGGTGTAGGGTATACATTGGGTATAGTTTTGTTAGTACTTTTGCCTGTTTGTTTTGTGTTTGTAAGTGATAAGAAGGATAAAAGATGCAGAGTTGTGTTGGAGACTGTGTGCAAGGAAACAATAACCGGTGACTAGGTCTGAGACTTAGCCTGCGTGCAACCACCCCAAGACCTGCAAGGGTTTTGAAAGCAAGGGTGTGCAGGTGAACCTCGTGACCCACTGGATCCACTTCTGGTATGAGTCTATAAACGGGCGCCCGTGTGCTAGGCATTCGTCGCTGCTATCACCCTGCCGGGGGGGGGAGGGAGTGTGAATGGGGGATAACCGTTCACCAGGTCTGGGACTTATCCTGCGTGCAGCTGCCCCAAGGCCTGCAAGGGTTTTAAAAGCAAGGGTGCGCAGGTGAACCCCGTGACCCAACAGGTGTGAATGAGATCCCTAAACGATAGTACAAAGGGTCCCGTGTGGTTGTGTCTTACATATTGGCTTGTGTTCTTGATTGTTTTGGTTTGTGTGTATTGGGCTTTGTTATATTCTCTATATCATGTGCATAAAGCCATAATTGATGAAAAATCCTGAATCTGTATTCATGCAATAAGTGGCATTGTAGTTTAGAGTGCCTGTGGATATATTGGGTGCTTATTGTACTACTAATCACTGCTTTAATCAGGTAATCTGTGTAACCTATATTCAGTAATCATAAATAAAAGTCACATTCATAGTGTATAAACAAAAAATTCATTGCTAGTGGTGGTCTTTGCCTGGGGGCTTCGGGAACTTCCCCAGCATCCGCATCTAAAGAACAGGGTATTTTGTGGGCACCCTTCCCCCATTAGGGGATAAAGCCTGACAATTAACAACTGACATGCAGATACCCAATGTACGTGAGCAAATGCAGGCATGTACTCTTGCAAAGTCCTTGAATGCCATTTCTGAAGATTTGGCTCTTTTTAAGACCAGGAAAACTGTCAGCTAATTCTGGTGATGTCTAAATAAATTTACTGTGCGTGTAAGATATAAAAGAATGATTGAAGTCAGAGTGGAGCCAAGTATCTAAACTGCTGTCTCTGCCTATCACTACAAGTTCCAAATGGGTAGCCGTGTTAATCTAGGTCAGCCAAAAAAACAAGGAGCCCTGTGGCACTTTTAAAGACTAACAAATTTATCCCATGAGCTTTCGTGGGAGAACATCCCACTTTGTCAGATGCTTTGAAGTGTCTTCAAAGTGTCTGATGAAGTGGGATTTTATCCCATGAAAGCTCATGCAATAATAAATTTGTTAGTCTTTAAAAGTGCCACATGACTCCTTGTTTTTTTAATCACTACCAGGCAATTCCTTTGTTTGGCTTTACAGAGAACACAAAAGAGGCATGACTACATAAAGTGAAATAGTTTAATCACTCAGTATTAGTATTAGTAGAAACTATTTTTTGCAGCAGCTGCTCAACCCTTATTCTGGATTGGTTTGCTTCCCTAGCAGCCTATTTTTTTTTTTAAGCAAAAACAAGCAAATTCCAAATGAAAGCATAGTTTTAAAAGCTGAATTATGCAAACTATTTTAATACAAACACTGGTATTTAACTAAGTTGCATTTGATTTAGTTTTGACTACCCTCTTTCAGGAGAGAACAGGGTCTGGAATCTACTATCTTTGGCAATGTACCTATGATACGTTGTCTTATGAAGGTACAAAAGGGAACTGCTTTTTCCTTAGAGTGATTAAAATATTGTTCTGCTATTATAGCATTTCCCTTCCATATATTCCTAAATCTCGAAGTTAAAAAAAAAAAGGGGGAATTTTAATGTGAAGAAATCAAGCAGAAAACAAGAAAATTAGAGGTTTTAATTAAAAAAAAAACGTATACACTGTTTAAAGAAATGGATACAGAAGAGTGCTCTCTCTCTCTCTCTCTCTCTCTCTGTGTGTGTGTGTGTGTGTGTGTGTGTATGTGTGTGTGTGTGTGTGTACAAACACAACTGAAGTGCAGTTGATGAAAGGAGATTCTGGAGGCCTGTGCCTAATTTCCATTATAAATAGTGTAATGATTTCTGCTCATATTTTGGTTTGGGGTCACTGCACCTTTAAAAGAAGCCTAAAAAAAAGCAAGTCCTAGCTTCCTGCAATCTCACACAGTGGAAAACAAACCAATCACAGGTCAGCACCCTTTA
>ML685773.1:505711-580782 GCA_007922175.1 Pelusios castaneus | reverse complement strand
AATCTCACACAGTGGAAAACAAACCAATCACAGGTCAGCACCCTTTAGTCTCATCCAAGGAAAAATGCACCAGTATACTTCTTACTGTATTAATAGTCTTTGGGAACTAGTGTAATTCTCATGGACCAGCAAGGCTGATAATTCTCCAGGTTTTCCTTATCTCCTGGTTTAGGTTTAATTCAGGAGTCTCCTGGACTAGATAAGGGAGCATCTCTCATTTCATCTGTATGGAAGCCTCTGTTGCCTTTATGGCTTCCTGGTTAGGTGGGATGACTGTTGTCTCCTCCTCTCTATGGCTATGTCTACACTGGGTAATTTAAGTTGACTTAGTGTGTCTACACTGAAAATTAAAGTCAACTTAGGAGGGAACTTACAAAGTCGACCTAGAGCATCCACACTGGATGCTCAAGGTTGACTTTGTGGGGCTACGGGGACCTAGGGCAGGTCCACGGGGGTAGGGGGACACCCCTTGCCCAATGCCGGGGGCTCAGCCTTTGCCTCACTGTACCTAGGTACAATGGGGCAAAGGGGGACAGGGACCCTGGCAGGGCATAGGGGCATGGTGGGCAGGGCTCTGCCTGGCCCTGTGGGGGTCATGCCAGGCTCCCCCTGTACCCCCCCCGGCAGGGAGGGCATTGGTGCAGCCCTGGGGTAGCCCTAAGTCGACTTAGGGCTACTCCACGGCTACACTGGCTTAAGTCAACTCTAGACAGTCGACTTAAGCCTTAGGTCTAATAGAAAGGAGGTTTAATAAAGTCGTCTTAATTTTAATTAAGTTGACTTTATTTTCTTTAAGCAAAGTGTAGTGTAGTGTAGATGCAGGGTAAATTAAGTCTACTTAAGCAAGCTTAGGTCAACTTAATTTACCAGTGTAGATGCAGCCTAAAAGGTGCCTAATGGGGCACAATTATTGTCATTTCCTTTCTCTCAAACCTCTGTGAGCGGTTCCTGAGGATGAGGAATTCAATCTATTGTTGGCTCAATCAGCAATAGCATGTATGTGCCCTATCACAAATAAATATTAATGAGGAAAAATTAGTGCGGACATTGATATGGAAAGTTCATTACAAGGAAACCTAACAAGTTAAGGTTTGAAGCCTTAGGTCTGTCAAAGGATTCAATCTAAACTATTAAATTAGGGATATGTGTTAACTAAAACACTGACAAAGTTGGGGATCCAGAATTCCCCATTCTGAAGTTCAAGTTCAACTTATCCTTATGAAAGAAACTTCTGATTCTGGAACATTTTTTCTACTTAAAATTAGATGAAGATTAGCACTGAAGTTGAGATTCTGTGAAAAATGGAAACTCAGGTGTTTATAATTCCATGAGTAAACTACATTGTCACTCTTTAAAAAATTTGAAAAATAATTTTGACAAGTAGACAGACAGCTAATCCTTCCATATTCAGATACGAGTGCATGTATTTGCATTTAACATGTATTCTACTGTAAGCTGAGTCTGCATGAGCTCTCCCCTGACATATAGTGATGAGTTGGTGGAAAAGACTTCAGGAACAGACCATGTTTAGCTGACTTGCCTGCGCTGCCTAGGTCAGAGGTCTGCAACCTGCAGCTCCGGAGCTGCATGTGGCTCTTTGGCTGCCCCCTTGCGCCTCTGACCCCCACCCCCACCCCCACCAGGGGACCCTGCGGGCGGCCTGTGCTCCTTGCTCCAAGCCTCTCTACCCTCTGTCACCAGGAAACCCTGTGGGCAGCCCCTACTCTTGGCTCCAAGTTCCTCCATCCCCCACCACTGGGGGACCCTGCAGGGAGCTTGCTCCTAGTTCCAGACTCACCCCCTTCCTCCTGCCAGGAGACCCTGCAGTAGGTGCCTTAGCCCAGCTTCCAGCTCTGCCAGTCAGGAGGCTGCACCCATTGTGGCTCTCAAAACACTTGGTTATTGAAGGAATTTTTTAAAATGGCTCTTCTTATATTTGGGTTGCCAACCCCTGGCTTAGGTGCACAGTGTGATGGAACTGTTTTGCCAACATGATCTCTTTTTGACATATGTTGGGTTACACAACACTTTTGAGCAGAGGAGTAATGAAATGTTAGCCTTATTGGATGAGTAAAGGGCAGAACTTTACTTAGCCTGTCCGGAATGAGGGAGTCACCCTAAACGGAACCTCATTCACTAAGCAGGAAATAGGGATGCCACATTCCAGTGAAGGAGTGAGGAGGCGGGGATAAGTGATCCTTCCTGATGTAGTGGACTGTGCCCAAACTGTCCTATACACCATTTGACCTTTCCTTCGCCAGCACTTAAAGGCAAAGATGATTAGACTCCATTGAAAATCATTGTTTCTGTTCGGCGACTACCAGAGTTGACTCACTGAGAAGCAGGTCTAGGAGGCTAAGCCTTACTCCTAGTGGAAGGACAGTGGTGAAATGAAGAGAATGCAGAGGCTGTACTGGCACCGAGGTTCCCAGTTGACTAGTGAAATCACTAAGATTATGCCTATACTAGAAAAGTTAAATCAACTTTGTTAAATTGACTTAATAAGGTTGACTTAAAGTCGACCTTATTGAGTTGATTTGATTTAACTTTTCTAGTGTAGACGTAGCCCCTTGTCAACCTTATTAAGTTGACTTAACGCTTTAAGTCGACTTAATAAGGTCAATTTACGTGCTAATCCCTGTCCACATTGTCTTTAAATTGACTTAAGGAGTCAATTTAAGGCTTAAATCGACCTAAATTGAGGTGTTATTAAGGTGAATTAAGCTTTACTTAAGTCAATTTAGGGAAATGCTTAAGTCGACTTAATAAAAGCCCAGTGTGGATGTGGCTTTGTTTAGGTTGACTTAAGCCTCCTTTAGTAGACCAAAGTAGGTGAAATCACTAAAGACCTGGATTAAGCAGTAGAACCTCAGAACATGGCAATGCAGAAGTGGCAATGAGCATCCAGCAGCAGAGGAAAGCAACAGAGGCAGCCGCACACAGAAATGCTGCTTTATGCCCTCTGCTCTTCTCTGGGGTGAGAAGTGAGCTCCTGTGAATACACCTCAGAACTCTGGTCTTCACTAACGAATGACAGCCAATGGTGAGTGGGGTGCTGTGGAGAGAGAGGGGAGTGATGTGTTAAAAAGGATATTTGTTTCACTTTCCCACTGCAAGGTGGAAAATTGAAGCTATGGACACTCTCCAATGAACTGTGGGGTGAGATCTGCTTATGGTTGCATGCTTTTGAATGTAGTTGTGGTGTCTTCCCAAATGAATGTTTGGTTCCTTTTCCCTTTTAATAAATTGTCTCTCTATATAAAGACTCAAGGCTTGTGAATGAGGAAGTATTGCCTATTAGAGGTGCCCAGGGCAGTGGTAAGTTTTCCCAGGTTACTGGGTGAGGCCTTGAGCCAGTTCTGTTTTGTATTGCTAAGAGGAATTCCTACATTCTGAACCTGGCCCTTTTTGTGGCCAAGTGCGAACTCCACCTAGCAGAAGGATTATACTTCTATAGTAGCTAGCTACAGCTTTGTTTGATAGCTTAGTGGTGGTGGAAAAACCCAACAACAAAAATATCACACCTTTACTAGGTTATGAGCAGCTTTGGGGGACTTCACACCTTCAGTTCTCCTATCTTAGGCTCCTTATTTTTCTTTGTAGTTTTTAGAATATCAGTTCCTTCAGCTATCATCTTATGGGTGAGCAGTTATATAGGTATCATGCATATCAGTTGAACAAATGTAGAAATCGTGTGTTCAGACAAACAGTACCGCCAAATTCCAGCATTCAAAAATCAGGTCTCAGGTCCTTAAGAAAACCCCATGGAATTGGCATTAAAAATGAAACTTTAAAAATTATAATTTTGGGGTGGTTTTTCTTTCCTTTCTGATATATTTAGTAATCAGTTTTCAAACTTGCTTTCATAACCACAAGTGCTAGAAATACTCCTTTTAAAAATGAAAGCTGATTTTCATGTATGTACTTATTTTAGGAATTGGCTCTTCAAGAAAAATAGTAAATATCCAGGAGCTTCACAATACGGGCACCCGATGGTGATGGGAATGTATATTTGAGATAGAGAAAGCAAGCAAAATCCTCAGCCTGTCAGTACAAATCAGCTAGGAAGCTGTCCTGAAGGTCCTGACACAGAAGAATCCTTGAAACAGGGCTGGATTAACCAGCCTGGGAGCCCTGGGCTGCCCAGCACCATACCGCCCCCCCCCCACACCGCAGGGGCCTGGGCCCCCATCCCTCTGTCACTGGGGGGGGCATGGGGCCAGAGAGTGCTCTGTCCCCACTCAGGCCAGCCTGCCTGCGGGGAGTGGGGGGTGGCTGGCATGTGGCACGGCGGACCCTGACAGCCCCCCCCCCAGGGCCAGTGGCCCTGGAAAGCTGTGCTGGTCCTGGACCGGAGAGGAGGCCACGCTAGCCAGCCCTGCCCCTGCCCCTGGGGGGCGGACCAGCCAGCCCAGGGTAGGGGCAGGAGCACAGAGACCAGCCTCTGGCTCCAGGGTCCCGCCCCACCCCCTCCCCAGAGTGCTGGCAGGGCAGGAGCTCTTGAAAGGTGCAAAATAGCATAGCTGGCTTTTGCCATAGTCTCTACACTCTCTGCTCAGGGGTTTGGAAGAAGCTGGTGCACCACCAGATCCATTATGAATGGAGTTTCTATTTACAGTCGGTGTAACTTAGAGCAACCACAAGACTTCATTCTAAATTATGCTAGGGTCCACATTGGCTCGTGAGTAGTACCAGGATTAGGTAAAGAGAAAGGTGGCTAACAGATGCCTTCCCCCACCTGTCTTCCTTTGTCCTGCTACCCACGTGCTGCATCAAGATCAGTTCAGCCAAACTCAGGTATGTGGCATTGGATTCAAACATTCCTGAATTTTCTTTGTGTGCGTGTGTGTGCACATGCATGTTGAAATCCATATCTGGATTTTGCAAATGACCCTTACCTTTATAATAGGAATAAACAAAACCAAGGACACACATATTGTTGTACTTTGATGTGACTGCCTATGAATTTTATCAATTTCTAATACAAACTCAATGAACTTACTCAAAAGCCTTCTAAGCACGAATCTCTACCCACAATAGCTGATCTGCAAATTTATCACTGAGAGGACATTTAAAACCCTTTCCACATTGTCAGTGCCTTCCCTGCCCACTGTAAAAACCTGTTTGATTAGAGCACATCAAACAATTCATCAGAGGTTCTGATCTTTTAGAAATGATGTTGATTATAATTTTTACAATCCATCCTTAAATGGTAAATTTGGTAACAGCTGCATTTGCAGAGGAAGGTCTGCCTTTTCTTTAGAGATCTCTTTTACAAAAGCTCTCTAACAGAACTCTGGCGGGCTTTGAGAATTAAAATGCTGAAAACCCCCAACCCGTTTAAGACCCTACATCAGAAGAGAATTACACATGCAGATTTAAACATGCCTGTTCCTTGATGTGTGTTTTGCAATCCAATCTGAATTTAAGGTGAACTGAATTATTTTTTTCCATTAGGACTAAAGGCATGGGGCACAAGGTTCTGAAGATGTCATTTCAGCAGCTGATAAACCACCTAAAGAGAACAAGGATCTGGACACCTTAGATTATTAATACATTGAGCTGGCCAAATTTTTCCAGTGGAACACTCTTTTCTGTCAGAAAATGCTGACTTTGCAGAATCAAAACATTTCATATGAAACTACTGATAGACACAACTCAGACATTCTGGCAGACAGTCTATTGGCCTGCAGCTTGGGTTCCCTGACTTCTTTGGGGGTCTAGTTCCTCAGTTTCCTGGGCAGTTGCCTACCCACACTCCCTGATTCTTTAGGGAAGGGGTCAGCAACCGTTGCCAGTTCCCGTGTCAGCACTGCCCACCTCACTTTCAGCAGGTGCCAGGAGTGGGGCAGTAGGGGACAGGAGCCACTACACACATGGCTCTTTTTCCCTTCTGGCCCCGCCCCCTTGGATGACTGGTCAGCGGGAGGAGCAGGCCAGTGCGTGCTAAGCCAGGCGTGTGTGCCGACCCCTGTTTTAGCGAGTGTGCAATCTTAGGAAGCAGCTGCCTGGGAGCCAAGTAGCCAAGAGGAAGCAAACATTTTCTGTTTGTTGGTTCTCCCAAAATAGATTTTTTAAAAAGAATTTTCAGAAAGGGATAATTCTAAAGAAATATTTCATAGGATGGAATTTTATTTTCCAGCCAGCTCAACTAATGCAATCCTTGAAAGGGAACATAGAGGTAGAGTCCTGGCAGATAAATAAAATAAGTCACACCAAGATCCTACAGCTGAAAACAGAAGCTAGACAAATTCACACTAGAAGCAAGTAAGTTGCATGGTTTTATGTGGAGGTGTTATAATAATTTACCTAGGGTTGTGGTGGATTTTCTATCAGTTGATGTTCTTAAATCAAATCAGGATATTCTTCTAAAAAAATATACTCTAGCTCACTCAGAAATGTATGGGGTTGAACCAAGAAATATTGGGTGAAATTCTCTTGCTTGTGTTATGTCGGAGGTTGGACTAGATAATCATAATGGTCTCTTTTGGACTTAAAAATCTATTAATTTACAAAATGAATATTCCTTTCAACTTTTGTATCTTAAAAGAGATGCCTGTAATTCAGGCATTTGGGACTTGGACTGCCTTTCTGTCCTGGGCATCACTGATGCTGGACCCAGGGGGCATGAGCCCCAAGTCCTAGCACCGGGGCCCTGAGTTCTGTGGGTAGGTCAGGCTCTGCCCTCAGCTTCCCCCCAGCTGGCCTTTACCCCAGCCAGAGACCCAGAGCTGGGTCACATGGTAGCAGGAGCCCGATCTGGCCCTGACCCCAGCTGGGGATCCAAGGATGGGCAGTCGATGGTGGCAGGATCCGGCCCTGATCCCCACTGGGAACACGGGGCTGCTTGAGCTGGTCCCAGCAAGGGACCTGGGGCTGCCAGTGGCAGCCAGGGAACCGGGGCCAGATTGGGCCTCGGGGCTGTACTGGAGCCAGGGGGCAGGGCCAGTGCGGCAGGGCCCAGGCCCCAAACATTTTTGGTGATGCTCCTGCTTTCTGCTACATGTGAGCACAATGAGGCTGCAATCATTGAGTGGAATGCTACCATAATAATGATAATGCATCTATTCTTAGATGTCACCACAATAATAGATATCTACTTTTAAGGATCTGAAATCGCTCAGAATTTTTTAAAAAGATATACTAAAAATTGGAAAAAATACAGTGAAGAGAAACTAAAATGATTAGGTGTATGGAACAGTGTCCAGATAAAGAGACTTAAAAAGACTGAGACTGCTTAATTTAGAAAAGAGATGGTGCAGGGAGGGAAGGGATATGATAGAGGTCTATAAAATCATAAAATGATATTGAGAAAGTGATTGGAAAGTGTTATTTACCCCTTGACATAACATAAGAAATAGGGGTCACTCAATGAAACTAAAAGGCAACTGGTTTAAAACAAACATAAGGAATTATTCTTTACACAACACACAAGCAACCAATGAAACGCATTGCCAGGGATATTGTAAAGGATGAAAGTATAACTTAGTTAAAAAAAAAGAATTAGTTAACTCAAGAAGGATCTGTTCCAGGGCATAGCCACAGGTGGGCCCAGGTGGGCTGGGGCCTACCCACTTGGAGATCAGACCCACCTACTGTACAACCAGATAGCAGTGTGAACTTTGCAGGGCCAGCCAGCAGCCGGTGGCATGGAAGTTCATGCTGCTGCCGTGTGCTGTGGTGGGTGGGCCAGATCTTGCCACCTCTCCCCATCCCTCTGCTTCATGAGAGCTCCAGTAGTTACCTAAGAACTAGAGTATCTCAGGCAGCTTCAGAAAAGCTGCCTGTGGCCAGGTCCACCCTGCAGACTCAGTGGTCCGGCCAGAAAATGGCCAGGGCTGGTTATGCCTCTGATCCGTTCATCAAAAACTATTAGCCAAGATAGTCATGGATGCACCCCATGCTCTGGGTGTCCCTAAACCTGCAACTGCTGGAAACTGGGACTGGATAAGAGAGAATGAATGACTTAATAATTGCCTTGTTCTGTTTATTCCCTCTCAAGTACCTGGCACTGGACACTGTCAGAAGATAGGATATTGGGCTAGACTCAGGTCTGGCTGTTCTTGTTCTCTTATGCCTTTCTCCGTCTTGTCCACTTAGGTTGCAAAGTCCTTCAGGCAGGGACTATCTGTCATTATATGTTTGTACAAGGCCTAGGACAATAGGGATTCGGTCTTGGTTATAGCACTCAGGTGTTACTATATTACAGCTACTACTTGTATCTATAAATACTTATTTTAGGGTATTTTTAGAAGTTTTCTAACCCTGAACAATGGGTATTATGGTAATGAATATGCTTGACTGTAGAGCCACAGGAAAACAGTCTCTCCTCAAATGCTAAAACTTTCTTATAACACTGTTCTGAAATTTGTACATACCCTATCTGAGAATGTATTATGGGGTAGTGTGCTATGAATGTTTTTTTTAGTGCCTGGACTATGCATAACTCATTAATAGCTTCCCACTGTCTCTCTCTCTGTAAATGTGGTGAAAAAATTATTTGAAAAGAAACAAAAAGTATCCACATGCATAAGAATGGCTCATGTAGTAGTAGAATGTGAACCTGAAGTGAAATAATAAATGCTACTTCTTATGATAGGTGAATATTGTCCTGTAAACTCATCAGACAAGGATGATCAGGATCTTAATTCACTCTAAGCTATTATATGGCATCAAAAGCACTAGCTGTTATTCTATTTTCAAAGAAACGTTTAGGCTGCATATGAGATCTCACTGTATGTAGGGTCTACAACGGCCAATTACTTGTGAGCCCAAAGGCTTTCTACACTTGACTTGACTGTTGCTCTAACTCAGTGCTCACAAACCATATGTGAATGTTTAATGCAGAATTTAGTCTTCAGCCCACCATTAGTTTGCAGAGTTTCATTTATGTTACACTGCTGTCAACTCTGGCTGGATTGATTTCTCCTGCTCCAAGAGACCAACAATGAAACCAAGTGCCAGTCAGTTTTCTTAATTAGATTCCCTTTTAAAGGTTTGCTTGCACTCTGGCAGAATGAGCTGAAGCTGAGTCTGAAACCTGCTGAGGTAACTGCTATGTTTAAAAGGCACGATTTTGCTTTCATTGCTTATCTGTATGCATTTCTTCCTCAATGGCTTTTTCTGTCTTTCCTGTAAAAATGCTTGAATAAACTGAGCCTCAACAATCTGCAAACTCCTGAGGGGAATTAAAGAATAATTGTAAGTTTGTTGCAGACTCAGCTAAATCTGTTTTACTGTCTTCCCAGCATCACCTTAGCTCACTCTGAAGATAGATCACACTGCACCTTCTGCTACATTTAGTGTATGTGTGTACTGTGGAGGGAAGAATTTGCTGTTTAAAACTAAATGGAAATATTGATGTAATAGATAGACCTCGTCCCCTAGAAAGACCTTTGCTATTGCAAGGAGCATTAGCATGTCAAGACCCACCTGGGCCCTGATGGGTAACATCCTCATATTGTGTCAAAAGGATCTGTTAGAATAAGGAGCATATGTGATCAGGCAACTAGACTTACATTTAGTGGTGTTGTTCTTTTTAGATCTACACTTTGCTATCTGGCTTTATCAGTTTCCCTTCCATTTCACATTTATTTTTGGCATATTTTAGTGACCTTGAAAGTGAAGAGAAATGGTGATGTCACTTCTCCAGGGATCTGTACTTACGATGTGCTGGCTCTTAAAAGAGAGTCTTTGCTCAGAGAATTCCCTGAGGGTTTCACCTTCATCAGCCATTCAAAAAGGAAAGCTTTTTTCTTTTTTGTATTTTCTTAATGCATAGACTCTCAGGCTGTTCTCCTGCTACTTCCCTCCCTCCCCTCTCATAGTTTTGAACATGCAAAGCTAGAAGCACTATCTCAAAAATCTTATGACATCACAAACAGGAAGAACAAAAACACTGTCCATGTGTTTCTAAATTAAGTCCACAGGGCAAATAGATAACTGTGCATGCAAAATTGACACGTGCCTGATCAAACTCTTAACTGCACTTGCAGCTGTACTCTTGAATATATAAGAGGTGTCCCATCTTGGATTAGTTTCCTCCTGAATTGTTTCTACGCAGCAGAGATCATTAACTTCTCCCAATCAACTTTGTTTATTAAGATTTGTCCCCTGCCTCCAGGAGAGAGAGCATCTACAAAAGGGATCATTCCTGAAGGATCAGTCAATAGGCAGCAGGAAAACTTCCCCTGTAGGAAGTGAAAGAATTTCCTTTCTCATTACTCAGCATGTTCTGAGGGAAAAGGAATGACTCTATTTGCAGAGATGCCAAAAAGAAGGAAGCAGCCAGGTTTATCACTCTTAGAATCTGGGAATCCCCAAAAGCCTGCCTGAAGTCATAACCAGCTTGCAGCTTACCTTTCTTTAGACCATTTTCTATATTCCACAACAGTGAAGAAAGAAAGGCTTTTGGGGAGTTGTTTCCTATAAACTGTATTTCCCCATTTCCCTTTGCCTGAAATATTCTCTCATCCTGTGTGTTATGGAACCTCACTTTCCCCTCTTTTTGATTCATTTCTTCTATTACTGACATCTGCTTCAGCCCTCTGACTGTGCCTATGTTCTTTAAACAATAAAACATCACATTAACTTATAAAGACAATAAATTACAACAAGAGGAGGCAGAGAAAATCCCACTTTGTCAGATGCCCTGAAGATGGGGAACTTACAGTAAGTTCTCCCACAGGACTCCTTGTTTGTTTTACAGATGGTAAGTAGCCCTTTGCAAACCGAGAAAGAAATTGTAATTTCCAATACTATAAAAGAATTGTAGAATTTTCTATTGATCCCTTTCTTCAGCCTTGCTTCTTGTTATTCAGAACTTCAGAGAGATGATTGCTCTTTATGTATATTAAATGCTTTTGCAGTTATGAAAGTAAAACTGGCACTTACACTACCAGCAACAAGAATTTATGCAAGACTAGTAATTACTGACACAAATGGGACTGCCTTGCTGCATGTTTCTAATCCCCTGACCTTTCAACAAACGTTTAAAAAGTGCAAGATCTTATATGGTTAATACTACAAAAAACAAACAATATGATAAGTGATGGTATCATTAATACTAAACTGCCATTTTAAAATACAAATGCAACACAAAAGCTTGTATTCATATATTTGCCTTCTTTTTTGTCTAATTTCTTGTTAATTCATAACATTTAGAATCTTCTCCGTATGGGCAGGAATTACTGATGTTCTGTTGTGGTGACTTACCTAGAAAAAATAAAGAGATGTAGGACAGATTTCTAGTTTTCAAATAAAAGTTGAACAACATTCAACAACATTCTGGGATAGATTTTTTTTTCTGTTAGCATAAACTATTTGTGAGTTATAATTTAGGGATCATCTGTTTCCTTGATCTCTGGCAATTTTCCCAGTTCAATGGTGGTGATTTTTAAAGTGGATTTTATTGTGTTGCTAAGTGCCCTAAAATCCTTCCTTTTCTCTCTGCCTCATTGTTAAAACCCTAGCCTTGTGTGTCTCATTAACTAGGGTTTACTGTAACATCCTTCGTGCTAACCTCTTATATTGAAATGATTAGTTTGGTACAAAATATATGTACTCTGATTGAAGCTTTTCAGTGCCTGAAAGTACTTACCAGTTCTCAGAACACTGTTGCACCCTGGAATATACAGGCTTGCATCTGAAAACCCATGTTTACTTTGGGCAGGTCCGTACTCGAAGAGCTAAACTGACACATCTCCACCAGTGTAGCGTGTCTGGTGAAGATGTTTTGTGTTGATGGGAGAGTCTCCCTTACTGACATAGTGCTGATGTGGACAGTGCTTATGTCATTGTAATGTGCATTGTTCGGGGGGGGGGGGGGGGGGGGGGGGGGGGGGGCCTTTTTCACATAGCAACATAATTTAGACTAACTGAAGCTGATAGCCTAGACCTGCCCTTTAAGCGTCCCCGTCTAGCATTCCTTAGTTGCCTGTTAAGTTGATGAGGTGAAGGAGAGTTGATCAGTTTTACAAACAAGGAGTCCTGTAGCACTTTTAAAGACAAATATATTTATTTATTGTTAGTTTTTAAAATGCCACCAGACTCCTTGTTTGTTTTGCTGAACTAGACTAACACCGCTACCCCTCTGGAACTTAACAATTTTTAGTTGTAATGTATATATTTGATCATTAGATGGCAGTGTGACATAGGCCTTGTTGCTCCACTCTGTATGGTGTATGGAGCTGTATGGAAAGAGGTTATATATACTAGGTGGTAGTGAGAGAATGAGTAGCCATATTGGCAAAATTCTCCTCTCATTTTAAAATACCTACAATGTATGTTGCAGTGGAGAGCTTGATCCTTCGCCAGTGCAAAAATAAGGTAACTTTCTTTAAGAAATACATATTCACAGTTCTTTGTCCTTTTTATAATTCCTCTTTATAGTAATTAACACCCAGAAACATTTCCAAAGTTACACTAACTCTATGCAAGTATTCTCCCTATTGCAGTTTCCAGAAACTGTGGAAGAATAGTTGCCATTTGAATGAGTAGCATGGATTTTAAATTACAAAGAAAGACGCTTCTTATTTTAAGATGCCAGATGATTGTATCTATTGTGACATGACATAATTTTAAAAGCTTTCTTCTTTCTGCTCAAAATCTTTCTAACTCAATTCTGCTAATAGTACAAAAGTTTGTATATTTCAAACCAGCTACACAGACTAGAGAATTTGTATGTTCTACCAGACTTACTTGTGTTTTTGTTATGGCTAATAAACATGTAGGACTCAAAATGAATATTAACTATTCCATTTAATTCATGAAATGAAATATGTGGTCAAAATACTTATAACTTTTAACTTTAAACATTGAAGTTTGACTTCCACTTAAAGACTTTTACATGTAAATTATTGAAATAACTTAGCACAAATTATAGTCTTACCTAATGTAGAGTTTTGTTTAAAAAGCAAAAGCAAAATTCTGAGTTACTGAAATACAAACGTATAGAACAAGGAACTACTTTTGTAATGCAGACTGCATCTTAATAGACAGATTATATAGTGAACCACCTACGTTCCCAGCCTTGGCGACACAGCCCCTTCCTTTCCCATCTGTACTTGCTGAAGCAGTCACCATTTGCTACTACTTAGCATCCTTTTGACAGCTACAGCAACTGCATAAAACATATGACACCCAGGTCATACAAGCTGACTATGCAAGAAGGATGAGTGACCCAAAAGAACAGGAGGCATTTATGAGCCAGCAGACAACACCAGAGAGAGTCTACAGAGATCAAAGAACAGAGAGGCTGAGAACCATGTGGAGCGAGCAGACTACAGACAGAAAGTAATATTAGCACAGTATTGCACCATTTCAACTGTCTGCAGTTTTAAGACCCGGATGCAGGAAAGCATCTTTATTCAGGAGAGCACTTTGAAGCATGGAATTAAGTATTGTCCTTAATAGATATCATTTGCCTTCTCCTGCCTAAGTATTTATCTCTTTTGAAAAACTGGCTTTTTTGGCTCTTCATTTTGTCTCTCCCCAGTTTTGTTCACAAAGAGTGAAGCTAAATGCAATTTAAGTTGATCAGCTGAAAAAAATCACATGCACTGCTCTGTCCATGTGTCTGAGTTGCTTCCAGCCTAACTCCCCACATACTCTGTTCCACTGATGTCCTGTTCATAAGTCTCTCCAGTCTCTGACTCTAGTTCTACTGAATGCAACACATCTTCCTTATTTTACAAACATTTTAGTACAAATAATTGATGCCCCAAACTCGATCCTGTGTCCCTTCAGCCAGAGGATGCTAGCACATAATTTTGAGTTGGAGTTTCATCTTTACCATAGACTCTGATGGATATATAGTCTTTTTGAGGTAATTTGGTCTCTTCAAGAGCTGATCGTAGTGGGAGACCTATTCCTCCCACCCCGTTATTATCTGCTGTCTCCTTTAGCAAACTACCTGGATTCTCCTCTTCACTGTTGCAAAGAAATTGAAGTGCATGTTGATGGACCTCCAGCACTACCTGGAAGAAATCAAATTTTGTCCAGGATGATTACTGGTGTCAGCTGACATCCCAATCAGGGCACGTATGCCCTGCATCAGCAAATTGGGGGAGATGGTTCAGAAAGTGCAGCATTTTAATGTATTCAATATCTCTCAGTGTCAGCAGCAAAACTACTGGAAATAAGAGGTTTATGAAAAAGGGAATTAACTACAGACTGTCAAAAGAGTAATACTAGTAGGGTGGCTGGAAAACACAAGCCAAGTACTGGTTGGGACTGGTTGGGACAGAATCACATTTTCAAATTAAAGATGAGCTGAGTGTGTGGAATGGAATCGTATTTCAAGGACAGAGGTTGGCTGTAGATGTTGGGGTTCTGATTGCACTAAAACAGGTAGCCATAGATGTACTGGTGGAATCTGTTTGGCAAACGCTTAGCAAGAAGCTCATTTTCTGTTTGGACATACCCCTGCTCAGTCTCTGAGAGGGCTCTGCTGGTATAAGCAACTAGCTATTGCTGCAAAAGAGCTATATCCAATTCTTTCTGTGATGCATCACACTGGAATGTCAGTGGCTCCCCTCTCTACGTGTAGTTTAGGAGAGAGGCACCTGTTGTTTGTTTCAGCATGTGACATGCTGGGTCTTGGGGACCTGGCCAGTTCCACTTAAAGTGACCTATTTTTTTTCTTCTACATAAGTCAACTTTCAAGTCACTTTTTATGAATAAACATGAGGGCTGAGCTCTACTGGGGAAGCAGGGTATTCCCCCCTCTGAGAGATAAAGCTCTTTAGATCAGGAGGCTGCCATGGGAGAGTTCTGCTTCTGCAAGAGAGAGTTGGATTGATTTAATGACTTCACTGGGCCCAATATTTCAGCCCTGGAGTAGGTGAGGGGAGAATGCTGCTGCTGCAACCACCACCAGCCAGCGAAGAGTTAATTCTCAGCAGCTGTCCTGGAGTCACTCAGAGTAAGGGTGTCTGTGCTGCTCTCAGCATGGCTCTTTAGATGAGAAGCCCTTTCCGCACCCCACTTTCTCAACTGTGGTTTAGACCAAAGGCTTTCTCTTGATTCTAGTTCCTTTCCCATGCACTATTGGCCTCCCTTTGCATTTTGATGCAAGATCCTTACCTCATACGGCCTCCATGCAATAGCAGTTGAGTTATTGTATACTGGGTCCCTGTTAGGGTCCTATTGAGATGGCTGAGTACAAATACCATCCATCACCCAGGCTGGGGAGGCAGAGACCAGGAAACCTGAAAATATCTTAAAAATAGACAGTTAACGATGAGATTATAACTTTTAAAATCTTGCTGGAGTCAGGGTAAGGGTGTAGCTGCACTGCCCCCGCACAGGCCAGAGCATGAATTGTGACTCAGTTACCATTTTCCTTCTGTACTCTCATGCTCTAGAGGAAGAAGTTCCTTCACTCCTTTTTGTGGAGTAGCTTATTCTTTTGCCCAGCTGCTTCAGCTGAAGAGTAAATGAGATGGAGCTAGGGCTCTTCTCACTCTTTACCTCTCCCTGTCCCATCTACTTGCTCAAGAAGTGAAGTACTGGTTCTCTCTGCTTCTTCCTGTTCTTCTCAGCCTTGCTTTACAGAAGATCCTGCTTTCCCATTCAGCTTAGCCTTACTTCCCTTAAGGGCTGTAACAATGCAGGCTTAAATAAACAATAGAAAACACTCATAACAATTGTGTGGTTGCTACTGATGAGCTACCCATGTTGTGCAGAGTAGTAGAGCCATGTAACAATCCTGACATGAAGTTTATTGCTGTCATGGAAAGTGAGCAGTCATGGTGCTAAAACCAAGTGCTTATCATGAAGCTCTTTCCCCTCCCTCCTCCCACCCCCAGTCAAAACATGTTTTGACCACTCAGACTGCACCATTTATCTAACCATCTTACAGTAAGATGTCAAGCTATCACTACAGTGACAACAGCTTGCTTTCTAATTTCACCCTGCTAGTTTAGTACAGAATAGGAAGGGCATTGTATGAAGACTGTATCTGTTATATAGGCTAACTTTGGAAGAGAAAGTTATGGTGTTAGTTGCTAACCTGCTGAAGTAGTATTTCACCTTCAGGGGTTTACAACAAGTTCTTTCCCTCCCTCCCTAAGAAAGGAATGTTGAACTGCAAGTGGAATTTAAAAGATCTATGCTATATGGCTGAATATATATGTGTTTAAAACAAACACAAAACCAAACCAAAACTAAAAGATTAGGATATTGACAAAGACACACAGAAAATTGTTTGAGTGTAGTGTGTCCCTTATTATTTTTTTAAAAGGTGGTTTCCTGTAAGAAAAGTAGAGATCAGGACAATTATAACAAGTATATTTTGAAAATTCAGAGCAAAACAGTGTAAGTTGATCCTTCCAGTTGATTCTTTTATCCATTTCTATAACAAAATACTCATTTTTAATTTCAAGGAGAAGAAAAACATTTATCATCACCAAGAATTAAAATGTCTTTGACAACAACCAACAAGAGATCCAGCAAAATAACTTCTTCAAAAGAATAATTTCAAACATCTGTGTCTTTGAGAGAGAACACCTTGGACATAAACTAATTATAAAACTATTCAGTAATGTTAAAAATGACATTAAGAATTTCACAAGGAAGAATTTTTAACTCTGTACAATTACCTGTGCTAATTTATTTTATTTTGCTGGCACATAAGGTTAATGGAAGAGGTACGATTAACATTCATTATTTGATGTTAATAAGATTCATTTTCAGTTGGGAAGCCCCCTGCACTGCAGAAGGATCAATACAATCTTCTACTGTATGTGGAGAGATTTAATGAGGAACTGGTTTAGATTGGTGGCCCAGCTGGAAGTGTAAAATACTGCAATGTGTCACTCATATGTTGTAGATCAGTGGCATTTATAGTTCTCAGCTGGAATGACAAATAGTTGGCCTGTCACAGTACAGTTAGTGAGTTCTCACTTGCTGTACAAATGTTAATAATGTACAATAAACCTGATAATGACAGGCCCTACAGGATGCATGAAAACCTACAGTCCTCCATTAATTGACCTACTGTATTACATTAATTCCAAATCCAAATCCTGAGTCATTTGCTATGTGAGACCCTCTCCCGCCGCCACCCAATGTGACAAGTACCATTGGGTGAGACCTGTGATCCCTACATCCGCTGCATGCAACTCCAGTTGGGTACATGGGGTAGAAAAGGGGCAGAGCAGCCCCAGAGAAAATTCCTCTAGCACAAGGGCAATGTACATGGCCCTAGATGGGCACCATAGCCCTTGGTGTAGGGCATGCCAGCAATGGGACCAAAGGAGGAGTGAATGGAGCACTCTGCAATCCAACATCCTGCACTGCAGAGCAGGCACCAGGCAGCCATACAAATTAGGGCTTGTCTACATGGTGTGTGAGTGCACACAGTGTGTTGTGAATAATGCGCACTGGATCGTGTACTGCTGGCCCAAGTAGATCCTACTGGTGTGAATTAACACCTCCAGTTTCAAACAGTGCTATGTTAATGCATGCTAGGAAAATTTTAGCATGTGCCAGTGTAACCCATATGCCTGAAAAGGCTATCTCTGAGAGACCTGCTGAGGGTGGGTTACTGTTGTTGGGCAGATTAGCGACCCACAACTGGAAACTTCCAGAAGCAGGGAGTGGTAGCAATTTGAGCATGCTCCACAGTGTACCCTGCTGGTATGATGTGATGTTGTCAGTCAGATGACTGGAGAGCAGCAGCCTGAGCAGACCTCAGGCAGGAGCTTCCTTGAGGAGAGACCATGTGCTCAGTGTTCTGGAGAGGAGCTGAGCCAGGAGTGAACAAGATGTTTTCTCCATGTAAAGGAGTCATTTGCGACAGACCTTGCAGACATGCATATGGGACTGAGGGCTGGTTGCAGAGGAGAAGAGAAAGCCTGCATGGAATGCTACAGGGGATCCCAGCAAAGGAAGAAGAGGACAGCTATTTCTTGCCACTCAAGCTTCCACACTGGAACAGAGACAGTAGCTGAGAGTTGGGTGAACTCCACACAGACTTTGGGACTCTTGGGTATCTTGTCATGCAAGGGATTGTTCTTGGTTAATTGTAGTTTGTTTTCTTAGGATAAGGTTCATTTATTTAGTAGTTAATAAAGTTCATTGTTATGTTTGTTTTTAGTAGTATTTTAATGTGTGAGTGTAGTTCTGAGCAAGCTTCGCTGTGAGTCCTGTACAGACTGGATCCTGGGTCTCCAGCTGCTTTCCCCACAGGGATTGGGATTGATTTCTGTGGGGCACTGGAGAAGGGCAACTGAATGAATTTTGGCCCACCCAAAGGTTACACCAGCAGAATCTACACAGACCAGTTAATGCAAGACACGTTGGGGTGCATTTTAATTTATACCCCTCTGGCATGCAATGTAAACAAACCCTTATAGTAGGGTTCCTCTAAATTTATGCTGGGGATCACACTGGTCCCTCTGCATCCAAGAATCAAAGGCTGCTTAAATCTGAGAAATGTAGCACCACACTGGTCCTTGGTAGGAGCTGTGGATAAAAAAGGAAGTCTTTTGTGTACCTGCCGCTGCCTCAGCAAATGGCACGTGAAGAGAATACAAGTCCACCAATTCTAAAATCTTTGCATAGGTTTCAGAATTCAGAACCACTTAGTGTCTGAGAGGCATCTGTGATGGGGCTGACAAAACCCACGCTCAGGCTGAGGCAGGGGAAGGGCATGAGCAATAGTGGGTCTGGAAGGCCCCTACCCTTGTGGCACTGGTAAGCATGTCCAATATAAAGGGAGAAGTCCAATATAAAAGAAACTGCAGCAGCCCCAGGCAAGTGGAGCAATACCTTGCCTTGCCTTAGAGGGGCACTGTTCTGAAGCAGCAGAAGCACCTTCTAAAGAGGGAATCTGGTTATGAGTCCCTCTCCCCCACACCTAGGGTGACCAGATACACAGGAAAGCTCATGTGATAAATACATTTATTGGTCTTTAAAAGTGCCACAGGACTCCTTGTTTGTTTTGCTGAACTAGACTAACACTGCTACCCAGTTGGAATTTAACTCCATTGCAGATTCCTTATTACTGGTAATCCGATGATGCATAAGCCCCTACTGGCTAATGCTGGGACCTAATACTGGTGGGTCAGATAATTGGATTGACTGTGTAGGCTCCTTTCTGATTCAGTACTAATGCAGCTATCGCAGCAAGATGCCTACAAGAAGCCTGAAAAAAAATTGTTTGGCTTAGAATAGGATCCTGAAACCTAGAATCCTGATCCATTATGTGGTATTTCTGTGAATTCCTATCAATTTTGGTCTATTACTAACTGTAAGTTAGGCCCCAACTTGTCTCCCCTACCAGAGAAACAGGAAACCAAAATAAAACAAAGTGTTACATAAACCACAGATCTGAATTTCTTCAGAAGAGAACACCCAGTGTTTCTAAACAGAAAAAAAAATATTATTCGGGAAAACTCTTTTGGCGAGTGTGCATTAGAATTGTGCAAAAGAAAGGCCTCTTTCTCCTCTCGCTGGCTATCTAGCAGATGGTGGCTCAGAAAAGGAGGGGGAATGAAGTGCAAAAAGCAAAACATAAAACAGTTTCTCAAAGTTCTGAAGAAAAAAAGAGAGATTTCCTTTTTGGTATTGAATCTTCTGGGCACAGTAGGTTACATCTGAGCTGGATTTTACTTCAAATATTTTAGCTCAGCACAGCAATTATCGCAGAGCCCATTCTGTATTCTCTTTGTGGACTGGGAGGACAGAGAGTTCTTTTCCTATCCTACATTATATCTTTTACAGCTTTCTGCTGAGACTGAGCTAGATTTCAAAATTTTATGAGGAAAGGAGTTGTTTTTCCTTAAAGTTTTGAAATGTCCAGAGCTATCCTGATATACTGTAGTGTGTCTGACACACCATGTGCAAACGAGGGAAAAAAGCAGACTACAAAAAACATGCTGCAATCAAGAGTTGCAGACATCAACCTAGACATGAAAGGTCTCCTCATAAGTAAATTATGTGAGCAGAGGAGGCAAGAGATGACTTTATGTAGCATTCAATCATTATAACAAGCATCTCTATAGAATTCAAGTTAGACAGTAGGGATCAGGTAAATACATTGCTACAGGGTGTTTATGATAAACCAGCTTTACTAGATCCACTAGGGGAAAAAAATCCAAAGAGTAATGAGGGCTTATGAGGTTTTTAAAACAGAGTTACGAGGAAGAAGAAACTTACATTGCCTGATGTGCTCTAGAAATACAGTCTTTCACTTTTAAGTCAGATGTTGTGATTGTCTCTCTACTAGAAAAAGACTACACGGATAGACAACTTCAGTAGCTTAGAGAAGAAGGATGGTCTTGTGGTTAGGGCATTGTCTGGCTACACTGAAAGAAGGAAAGGAGACACTTGGTATGGATTTACTTAGGCCCCAAATTTATTATTAGATGTCTGGGGCTACCCAGTAGATAAAAGTATATGGAGAAGGCAATACCCTGTTCATTCAAATAATTTCCCAGGGTTTCCACCAGCCCCCACCTTTGTTTTCCTTCCAGGTTCCCAAGCCAACCCATGGCTTGGACCTTATATCCATTTCCCCCACGTGTAAGATAGTCTATAAGAAAGGAGGGTTGGCTCTCTGTTGTGCCAGTCATAAGAGCCTTCAACCCCCTCCTGTTTCATTCCTTTAAACAGTGCCTCCTTTTTAACTCCTTTCCCAGGCCATTTATCTAGTCACTAGATGCCTGCCCTATCAAATACCTGCACTGGGCATCCACCTTCCACTTACAAAATAAGTTGCTACATATAGCCTAAGCCCCTTTCCTCCTTACCATAAGAGGTCCTCCATGACACCCGCTGTGGGGAAGGTGAAAAAGAAACACTCTACCCAAGCTAATATTGTGGTGAGGGAAAAGTTCCTTCTTAGCCCTCCTAAAAAGGAGTGACTAGTGCAAAGCTCACAATAGGTCATAGCTCAATCTGTGTGCATCTACACTTGTAAATTAAGTCGACTTAAGCTTGCTTAAGTCGACTTAATTTACCCTGCGTCTACACTATAGTTTCCTTAAGTCGACTTAAGCAAGTTGCTTAAATTGACTTAAGGAAAATAAAGTCGACTTAATGAAAATTAAGTCGACTTTATTAAACCTCATTTTAATTCGACTTAAGCATAAAGTCGACTTTTTAAAGTCGACTTAGGCCAGTATAGACCTGGAGTAGTCCTAAGTTGACTTAGGGCTACTCCAGGACTCCACCACTGCTCTCCCTGCCGGGGAGGGGGGGCAAAGAGGGAGCCTGGCATCCCCCCAACAGGGCAGGGCAGAGCTCTGCCCACCCTGCCCCTATGCCCTACCAGGGTCCCTGTCCCCCTTTGCCCCATTGTACCCATGTACAATGGGTCAAAGGCTGACTGCCCTGGCACTGGGCAAGTGGTGCCCTCCCTGCCCCCGTGGACCTGCCCTAGGTCCCCCTAGCCCCTAGAAGTCGACCTAGGCGTCCAGTGTTGACACTCTAGGTCGACTTTGTAAATTCCCCCCAAAGTCGACTTTAAATTTAGGTGTAGATATGCTAAGTTGACTTAGCTAAAGTCGACTTAGCTAAAGTCGACCTAAATTTACAAGTGTAGACATAGCCTCTGATATTTGCACCGTGAGGGGAGGGAGGGTGGGTACTGTCTTACCAGCTGTGTGGAGAAAGAGCTTCTAACACGTAGGTTTGCAGCTTTTAAAATCTTCCACCCTTACATTCCCAGGGGTTGAGTCAGTGTCACCAAACTGACCTCCCTACATCTCTTTGAAGTAGTTTCTGACCTTCCCACGTCTCAACCCATAAAGCACTACCTTCCTCCAGCAAGCCTGGAGATTGTCCCATCTCCTCTCCCCACTTTAGGTGTCATGTGATCCTTAGACAAGGATTCAAGAAATCTAGCACTGCTATAGACTTCATCTTACATAAGTCATTACACAGGTCATTCAGCTGTGCTCTTTTATCTCTGCACTTTTATGGTCCCCAACAACCATGGCATCTGAAGACCGATTTGTAAAATGGAGCTAATAATGTTTCTTACTTCACAGGAGTGTTGTGATAATAATTCCATTCATGTTTGTGAGGTGATCACATGCTAGCGATAGGAGCCATGCGAGGACCTCAGAAAGTTAGCTGATTCAGGTTTGACAAGCATCTGAAAATTCAGAAGTTGCTCTAAGCTTTAAGAACAAAAGAATAACTATAGTCCAAACATGGACTAAATTAATTAAATCCTAATCTCTTTCTATCTGCTTCCTCCCTTTGAAAAAAAGATTTATTCTAGAACAGTGGTTCTCTACCTTTTCCATACTGTGGAAAAGACTCCCTCGCACCTTTTGCCAGTCTAACTGTGCCCCCGCCCCATTTAGCAATATGGGCCAAGCAGTATGGTCGAGACCCCAATACTAGCATTGAGACCCGATGCTTTAGGATATTTAATTTAATTTGTTTAATTTTTTTAGGATATTTAATTTGTTTGTTCATTATGGCTATTTGCAGGACTGCTACAATTTCTCAGTAAAAATGGAGCATCCTTTAGCTTCCATGTCCCTGTTATGCTTACTTCTTGATCTTCCTGTGCATCTAATTACCCAGGACCTGGAGAGTAACATCTCTTTTCATATTATTATTAAGAGTCCGGCAACTCTTATTTATCCCAGACAAATTCCAAAGGGGTAGCCGTGTTAGTCTATTGTAGAAAGACAACAGAGTCCTGTGGCACTTTTAAAGACTAACAGATTTATTTATCGCATGAGCTTTCGTGGGAGAAAATCCCACTTCGTCAGACGCTTTGAAGATAGGAAAGTTACAGAGTGGGAGGAAATTAAATGCAGGGGAGTGTATGACATAGCATCAGGTCAGGCTGTAACAGCAAATCAAAATAGGTGTTAGGATTCAAAACACTGGGGAACAGCACATAGAGGAGGGGGATTTGACCTCCCCCTCCTCTATGTGCTGTTCCCCAGTGTTTTGAATCCTAACACCTATTTTGATTTGCTGTTACAGCCTGACCTGATGCTATGTCATACACTCCCCTGCATTTAATTTCCTCCCACTCTGTAACTTTCCTATCTTCAAAGCGTCTGACGAAGTGGGATTTTCTCCCACGAAAGCTCATGCGATAAATAAATCTGTTAGTCTTTAAAAGTGCCACAGGACTCTGTTGTCTTATCCCAGACAGGCACTGTATATATCCCCCCTGCCATACCTCCACACTCCTCACCCCAGAATTATCAATATTACTATACCAATACATAGCTTCTCCCAATCAAAAGTGGAAGTCGGTTGTTTAATCTTACCTAGGGTTCTGCTAGATTTTGTTTGCCTTTAATATTTCATCTGCTCTCGATACTTTATTGCATAGATACCAACTCATTAACCAGTAAACAGTTTCATCTTTAGGTTTATGTAACATTACACTATAAAAAAGAAACTGGCTATAAACAAAATATGGGAAGCTCAGAAATAGGCCTTCCTGCAAGATGGGTTTTGAAAATCCCATTTTTGGCAGATTATGAACTACAGGAGAACAGTCTATCTTGCAGTTTGTCACTATCTCTGCTTCTCGTACTAGATGAGACCAGGAAATGAAGAGGAACACGACAATTTATTACTAGCAAACAGCATTAGCACTGTGGTAGTATCTCCATAGTGAAAGCCTCCATAGTGCTAGAAACTGCACACACATACAGTGAAACTGACAAATGTTAATCAAATGCTTTTGATCCTCAAAAAAGAGTTCATGTTTGATTCCAGTTTTATGTGAAAAGTCAGATCAGTCTGTATTTCACTGCAACTGAGTTAGTTTATTCACCCTTAATGAAAAGGTTGCTGGTGCACGTGGAAGAATGTGTGCATCGCACTTCTGCAGAAAAAGGCAGAATGTAAACAAAATGAAAATATTCAATTCACATACAGCTCATTACTGAATTTTGTTATATTTAATTCATTTCTGTTGTACCCAGATTAAAAAAATACTTAGAGCCCAGCCCTGCAAATCTTTACTCATGTGAGTAGCAAGGACTATTTGTGAAAGTATGGTTCTGACTGTGTAAATCCTAACATAGGTGAAGATTCTGCAAATGGACTATTGTAGATGAAGCCTGCTGCTTGCAAGGAGCCCTACCAATGTCAGTGGGCTTCCATGTAATCTGCCTACACAGATGCAATAGCAGAATTTGTACCTTAGATACATTTTTCTTTACATTTTGCTTGGAATTTCTTTACCTGCATTTTATAAGTTGGGCTCTTATAGCTCTGTGAATACTAACATTAATGTAATTTAATGTAGGTTGAGTTTGAAGAGTCACAGGAATACTATATTTAGTTAGTATAGAAAGAATAAGCCTAGCAGTACCATCAACCTCTCATCCCACAGCTCCTTCTTCAAGTTCTGCTTTCAGCTATGAATAAGAGATGTTTGCTGCTCACAGTAATATACGTTATCTTGGTAGTATTTAATTTCAGGTCATGCTGGTAACTTTAACACTTTCAGCTCCTTGAAAGTTGAAGGAAAACCCCTCATTTCCGCTAAAGCGCCATACGGAAACCAGAAAAGCTCTGCAGCAGGGTGGGAGAGAATTGCCCACATTCAGGCACTGGGATGGAGGATCTATCTCCAGCTTCAGAGCAGGGGCATGTGGTCATATAGTCTGAAGCTGGAGGGGGCAATCTGGGTGTGCTGCTGTGCAGCCTTGGATGGACACCTGTAACTTGCTGCCTACACTGGGAGGGTACAAAGGATGGTTTAATCAGTGCATCCCCCCAAGGTCTGCTAATTATGTGCTGTGCCTCCAAGTGGTTCAGCACAACAACTTTCCTTTTTTGTTTGTGGCTCTCTTTTTGTTCTGCTGCTCAGAGAATCATTACTATATTTACTAGCAGTTTTCAGAAGGCCTTGAGGCCCTTTTAGACTGTACTATTCAATATCCATAACTCACAGCTGATGTTTAAATCCTCTCCTTTTTCCTACCTTGATATGTGCTCATCAATGACTAATGAAAAAGTTATATGAAAAACTGCAACCAAAACAAATGGCCCGTTTTGGACAAGCACTGAGTTTATTTACAGTTGTTCTTGTGAAGTTTTAATTTCCTCCCACTCTGTAACTTTCCTATCTTCAAAGCGTCTGACGAAGTGGGATTTTCTCCCACGAAAGCTCATGCGATTAATAAATCTGTTAGTCTTTAAAAGTGCCGCAAGACTCTGTTGTCATCTTTCTTGTATCCAAAGAATTAAAAAAATTAGACTAATGATTAAAATTACCCAGAAAACAAATATTCTTAGCTATTATTTTTAAGGATGATTTTTAATGGACTTTTCTATTCAGCAGAAATTATCTGCAATTCTTCAGCAGTGTGTAACTACTGTACAAAAAGCAGCTGGTCTTTGTTCTCTGCCAAGTCTAGACATTCACCAGAAAACTTAAATAGCCCATGGAAACATCTTCAGCTTTGCAGATGTCTTTCTGGACTTTATAGTGAAATAGTTTTACACCCAGGAAAGCCTATTGAAGGAGGCTGAAGAGTCAAATTCTGTCATTCATATTCCCTGATGGTGAAACTGTTCAACTTTCTTTTACATTTTATGACATGGTTTCCTACTATTCCTTACTGGTTCAGTAGGGCATAATATGTCCTTAATCAACATTCTTAGTATTAAGCATCATTTGAAGAAAATATATCCACACTAGGTTAGTACCCAGCTTGAGACTCACTGCCCAGAGAATGCTTATAGAAGTCCAGCGACATGATGAGAGTTCTACGAACACTGAAGTCATTGTCTGGAGGTGGGAGTTAATGGTTCTGCATGAGGAGGCTGTGGAAGGCTGGTCAACAGTGGTGCAGCAGCCTTTGAGAAAGCAGAGAGTATTATCTTTTGCATTAGGATTAGGCTCTGTGGGCACCCCGCCTCAGAACCCTGCGTGCTTCCATGGCTGGCAGCTATGGAAATTCAATTTTGGTTAATGAGTAGTAAAAGGACTGTGTGACTCAGTTAATATTAACAGCAGAGTTCCCACTGAATGTCTAGAGATGCGAAAGCCATGGTAAATTAAAGCACTTCTAATTCATAGTAACAATTATTGCGATTGCTTAGAAATCTTATAAGATTTCCATTCTGAGCAGTGAGAAGTTTAAATTCTGGCAAACCATGAATTTCTGGGATGCTGTCCATTTTCTGTCAAGAATGCAAACCATTTTCCTGGTTATAATGCAAGAGACAGATGAACTGAAATTGCTTACGAGATGATCCCTCGGACATATACATGCTCAGTGCAAGAACTAATTTGAATACTGTTAATATTAAAGAATTTAGAAAGCTCAGGTGATCTTACTTTGTTGAATCACAGACCTGTGATACAGCTATTGTCACATAATAAGCTGCCTGCTTAGTAGCATAACACAACTAAGTTAACTAATGCTACAAGACAGCAGATAAAATACAGGATAATATAAAATTAAGAACCAGAGCAACAGAGTAATTAATCTCACAAAGAGCTGAATTCAGCTGTGCCAAACGCGTGAAGCAGTTATCAGTGACTGAAAGGCTAAGAGGGCTTGATTCAGATCTCACACCAATTTTGTACTGGTGTGTCTCCATTGACTTCAGTGGACTGATTTATACTGGTGTTAGGTGAGATTGCAATCAGGCACTATGATTCTATTTGAGCAATGAGACATAGCAGCATGCAGTTTGTGCAGATTCTTGCTTGTGTTAGGAGTAAAAAGTACAGAAGCTGAAAAACTGTGCCATAGTGTATTGTCCATCTGTCTTATTGTCAATAGCAATGAATAGATTTCACCTAGTCATAGAGTTATTAAAATATTCCCCCAAATTAATTTCTGAGGCAACAAATGTAATAGTTTTGATAACAGTGAACAAAGCAACTTGCAGTTTTGAATGGAAAAGGCTAAAACTGAAATCCAAAATGCCTTGGAGCTGATGGCCCACAAGTGAGCAGGAATTTCAGAATCTGAACCCTTACCTGGATCAGGTTCTTGCATCTGGCCATAAAATTGGCATATACTAAATTCTACATCCAAACATCACCTACATTTGATGAGCCAGTTCCTGCTCTCAGTTACTTTGGTGTAACCCCCTTAAAGTCAATATCAATAAGAGGATTTACTTCAAAAAGCAGCAGTAACTGGCATACTGTTGAAAATTTGGACTTGGTTCTGAATTTTGTGTCTTGGTCACAAAAGAGGAATTTGGGAACAGGCTACTTAGCTGTATTTTAATAAATCTACAGTTTTGTAAATATGAAATAATAAAATTGGTGCTTTTAAGGAATATTCTAGAGATTTTAGAACACGAAACTTCAGAATAGTTCAATCTTGACTCAAAATGAATGGAAATGTCTGTTGTTTTTCAAATTAGCTTCCTATGGTACAATAAAAATGGAAAAGCTAAGTCAAGGCATGCTCCCATTTCCCAATAGACAGATTAATTGTGAGAGAAAAAAAACGTTTTTATTGATTTTGGTTGGAAATTTTATTGATTTTACTTGGGATCTTAATTGCAGAAAAGTTTCAAAACAGATGGATAAATACAAATTCTGGCTCTCAGTGTATTTTTTTAAAAATAAAAATTTCTTTTGATGAAAAATGGCTTTTTCTAAGAAAATTTTGATTTTTGTCAAAATATTCAAAAAAGATTTTTGTTTTCAGTAAACATTTTTGGGATTGGCATTTGCAAACTGATTATTTTTTATTGAAAAAAAACATTTAAAATGCCTTTAGAAAAACAGAAAATTGTTTTGTTTAAAGTTTCATTTTTTCAATTAGAAAACAAATTTTTATGGAAGATTTTTTTAAATAATGAAACATTTCCCATAAAACAATTGGCCTTTTTCAAACAGCATCTTATTCATTTCATTTGAAATGTTTGTTTATAAGAGTTTTATAAAGATAGCTGAACTAAACCCTCGTTCCCTGTGACAAGTGTGCTTTTGTACAAAGTGTATTCCTCTAAACTGTGTGTGTTTTCAAACTTTCCCCTTCTGTCTTTGAAGTGGGGGTGCCAGGATGACAGAAGAAATATTTCCTTTCTAGTCAAACTCTCTTTTCTCCTTTAACTCAAAAATCTCATTGGAATAAGATGGGGAAGTTTCTCAAACAGGGATGAATAATAAAAACAAACCTGCTTTGCACTAACTTCATTTCCCATACTCTTGCTAGAGAAACATCTATCCAAGACATCATTGCATTATCAAAACATTATACAAAACAAAAACATTATACAAAACCTTAGAGGCACCCCTTAGAGAACTATCATCCTTATTTTATGGTTGGAGGTTGGGAAACTAAGAAAAAAGAGCAATTAAGGGCCAGATATCCAAAGGTATTTATGTACCTAGAGATGCAGATGGGATTTTCAATGTCTAAGAAGGTTAGGCACATGACACCCATTGGGGATTAGGCACATAACTCCCAGTGATTTAGATACCTAACCTGCTCAGACACATTTGTAAATACCACTAGGCACTTATCAACATCCACATATTTTGAAGATTTAGCCCTAAGTAACATGCCCAGGTCACATAAAACAGCTATGACACAGCTGGGATTGGAACACTTCTCTCATGTAGTGTATAGTGCTTATTCCTCTTCCTCCACACTTACTCTTCTTTTGTTAGGCACAGTTTAGATCAAGTTATAGTGAAGGTTCAGGGTTATAGTTCTCTTATCCTAGCTGGTTTCCCACTTCCCAGTTCTCAAGACATTTTGTAATACTGAAGTAACAACTCAGCACATATATAGAACCTTATCATTCAAGACATCTCATCTTACTTTATGAAAGACATACACAGAAGTTTAATAATACAGTAGGCAGGTCAATCTTAAAGCTAAAAGACAGAGAAATCATGAGTTTTCAGATTTGATTAAAGAGATTGAGGCAGTTTTATCATTCCCTTTACAGATGGGGATTAGGAAACTAAAGATGAAGGCATGAATAATTTAAATCAGGTCTTCAGCCTAGAAGATGGGGTGGAGTTTTCTAGCCAGGTAGAGACGGTAGAAAGCATTACATGCAGATACTGCTAGGTGAAAGCTCAGTGTCAGCAAAGAATTCAAAGTACAGTACTCCTACGGATTAAATTGACCAAATGTGGGTGTTTAACTCTAATCATGGCTGCAAGCTTTTCAAAGTACTTTCCTCTGTCCACCAGCATCACCTCAGTCTTGCTTGAATTCAACTTCAGACAGCTGTTCTTCATCTGAGAGCTGATCTCATCCAAGCACTGGGCCATGTTGGTCTCAGTGGTGTGGTAAAGATTGGGGAAGAATAGATAGAGTTCTGGTTCATCTTCATTTCACTGGCACTTGAGTCCATATCATTTGACCAGTTCACCCAGTGATTGCATGTAAATGTTGAAAAGTATTACACAACACCATCAGATATCTGAATAAAGAAAACAAATTTGTGGTGCTTAATCCTTGATAGAGTAACCCATATGCCTAAAAGGCTATCTCTTTGAGAGACCTACTGAGGGTGGGTTACGGTTGCTGGGCAGATTAGCTACCCACAACCAGAAACTTCTGGAAGCATGGAGTGGTAGCATTTTTGAGCATGCTCCACAGGGTGCCCTGCTGGTGTGATGTGATGTGATGTGGTCAGTCAGATGACATGAGAGCAGCAGTCTGTGCAGACAGCAGGCTAGAGCTGCTTTGAGAAGAGCCCATGTGCTCAGTTTTAAGGAGAGAAGCTGAGCCAGGAGTGAACAAGATGTTTTCTCCTTCTAATGGAGTCATCTGCAACAGACTTAGCAGACATGCATATGGGACTGAGGGCTGGTTGCAAAGGAGAAGGAAAAGCCTGCATGGAATTTTACAGAAGATTCCTGCAAAGAAAGAAGAAGAGGACAGCTATTGCTGGACACTCAAGCCTCTACATTCGAACAAAGACTGTAGCTGAGAGTTGGGTGAACTCCACCTGGACTTTGGGACTCTTGGGTATCTTTCCTGCGGGGTTTTCTGTAGGGATTGTTCTTGGTTAATTGTATTTTGTTTTCTTAGGATAAGGTTTATTTAGTTAGTAGTTAATAAAGTTCATTGTTATGTTTGTTTTTAGTAGTATTTTAATATGGGAGGATAACTCTGAGCAATCTTTGCAGTGAGTCCCATACAGACTGGATCCTGGGTCTCCAGCTACTTTCTCCATAGGGATTGGGATTGATTTCTGTGAGGCACTGGAGAAGGGCAATTAAATGAATTTTAGCCCACCCAAAGGTTACACTAGTATAAGAATCGTATATAAAAATTGTATTGTGCTTCCTTGATGGGTTTTTATAGGAAGTGGTCTACTGAGGGAAAAAAATGTCAGGAAGAGACAAAAGTTCTGTGGGGTTTTTTTTTTTTTACATTAGAAATATCAGGTCTTGACTTTGTTTTATGCTTGAGAGTCATAACAGGGTGGCAAGATCCTTCTACTAACCCATCCTGTTATTATTTCTTTTGACTTATATATCTTAAAGGGCATCTAGCAGGTACCAGAACTCTATTGGGACATGGTAATTCATTAGGGCTGCCTTACTGTGGCAGATGTGATTCACTTTTGTTATTATTATGAAGTACATTACAAAATGTGTAGGCTAATTTACCCTGTAGTCCCAGCTGCCTCTTCAGTTATGGGAGGATGCTGTGCCATTACACTCATTCCTCTGCTTTCCTTCTCCCTTTCTGTCTCACATCCATGTGGCTCAAAATGGTGGATGGAGGCCCAACCCCCTGCAAACTCAGAGCTTACAGTGGCTGAATGAAATAGCATTATATATTAATGGAAAAGTATTAATGCAAAAGTTAAAAGCTTTTTGGCTACACCCTGTGTAAAATGTAACTTCATGTAACATAAACCTTATAGGTGCTATGAGGAAAATACCCCAGCATGCTAAGGTACCCTGCCACTAATGCAGAAGCCAGTTTATCATTGATAGAATTTTTCACTCAGAAAAAATTCCAAGCAATCTGTGAGATTTCTTGGTAAGGCAAGCCTTCCTCTATCTCCATTGTGACTGACAAACTCTTTCTGGTCATTATAAGCTCATTTGTCAAAAGAAACAGATGATCTCTATGAGGCAGGGCTCAATCCCCCACACCCCCCACCTGTGTTCATGCTCTGCTTGTTAAAAGAGAGGTAGGAGGAGGGATCATGTGGGATCAGATTCATTTTATGCCACTGATGTGAGGTGCATTCTCAAAGGTGTATTTTTAACTTGATTTAGCTAATCTAAGGTAAAAACCCGAGTGAAGACAAAGTAATTTGAAAATCCTAGGCTCTTCCGCCCCAACTTCGTTTTTAACTCAATCTGCTAATGTGTGTGAAAGTCTAACTACAAATTACCTTGTATTCACTAGGGTTTTACCTTATGTTAGTTAACTTGAATTAAGAAACGTATCTTTTTTTCCCAGTGAGGATGCACCCTAAGGGACCTTATGTGCATAGAGCAATGGGGAAGCACAGCTTAAGTTAGCTCTTCCTGCCTCTCTTCCCTGCCCCTGACATGCCATGGCTTTTACCAGCTTGTTCCCTACACCAGGAAGGTGTCAGGGTGCTAAAGGCTTAGTTGTCCAAAAACTAGGCCCCAGGGTCAAAGGGTCAAAAGCTTAAAGATGGGAAAAACCACAACTGTTAATTTGGCAATAAAATCTGACATGTTTGAAAGCGCAAAACAGGACACAGGCAGCTGACTGCAGGAAAAAGGGGAAGGTTAAAAGGTCCCCAGCACTCCGGTTAGCTAACCACAGAAAAAGAGAAAGGTCAAAAGGTCCCTGACACTCAGGCAGGGCAGCTGGACCGCGTGAATCAGCAGAAACCATGCCACTGCGGTTTTGAGCAATAAAAGGAGGCCTTATGGGGGAGGGGGGCAAGGCGGAGTTTGTTCCAGTTGGTAACTGGGACAAGTCTGCGGGTCTGATCACCCCACGGGCACTCCCCGACCGGCTCTCTGTAGAACACGGACAACAGGACCAGATGTAAAGCACCGAGGCCTGGCCAGCCAAGGGAAGGTTCGGATTAGCAACCTGACACCAATTTCAACAAAGGAAAGGTAACCAAAGTAGAGGCTCGGAGTAGCGCCCGGCCTCAAGCAAAGCAACAAAAAGTTTAAGGTTTTGCCCAGCTTTATGCTGAGACTCTCAGGTAATGAATAATAGCAGCACCAATCTTGGGTTTGGGGCTGAAGTAGGAATTGGGGTAGGTATAGGATTTACTTTGGGTGTAATTCTGTCAGTATTTCTGCTTGTGTGTTTTGTGTTTATAATTGATCAGGAGGATAAAAGTAAAGTTGTGATAAGAGAGACTGTGTGCAATGAATCCATAACCAGTGATCAGGTCTGAGACTTATCCTGTGTGCAGCTGCCCCAAGGTCTGCCAAAGCTTTGAAAGCAAGGGTGCACAGGTGAACCTCGTGACCCACTGGATCCCCTTCTTGTATGAGTGTATAAACGGGCGCCCTCTGTGCTTGGCGTTCGTTGCTGCTATAACTTTGCTTCAGGGGAGGGAAAAGTGTGAATGGGGTAAAACTGCTGACCAGGTCTGGGACTTATCCTGCGTGCAGCCGCCCAAGGCCTGCAAGGGTCTTAAAGCAAGGGTGCGCTGGTGAACCCCGTGACCCAACGTGTGTGAATGAGATCCCTATACAATAGTGCAAAGGATCCTGTGTGATTGTGTCTTACATATTGGCTTGTGTTCTAGATTGTTTTGGTTTGTGTGTATTGGGCTTTGTTATATTCTCTATATCATGTGCTTAAAGCCATAATTGATGAAAAGCCCTGAATCTGTATTCATGCAATAAGTGGTACTGTAGTTTAGAGTGTCTGTGGATATATTGGGTGTTTATTGTACTACTAATCACTGCCTTAATCTGGTAATCTGTGTAACCTGTATGCAGTAATAAAAGTCACATACATAGTGAATAAACAAAAATTCATTGTTGGTGTTCTTTGCCTAGGGGTTTTGGGAGCTCCCCCAGCATCCGCATTTAAAGGACCCATTTAAAGGTGTTTGGGCACCCTTCCCCCATTAGGGGATAAAGCCTGACAGAATGGAGAAGGCTACGACAGGCAAAGCCAAGAGCTGTCTCTGCGAATTGTACATCTGTGAGGAGATTCTCACCAACAGAGGAATTCCCCACTGACAAATTACTGCCAAAAATGCAGTCTCTTTGAGCACCTTGAAGAGCAAAGAGTCTGGAGTATATGCCTTACCTCATCTATGTCACTGGGGTAGTTGTTTGCAGTGTTGTAGCCATGTTGGTCCCAAGGTGTGAGAGAGAAAAGATAAATGAAGTAATATCTTTTATTGAACCACCTTCTGCTGGTGGAAGGTATGAGCTGAGGAAGGAAGCAGACCAGAAGACAAGCTCTGTGTAGCTTGAAAACTTTGACCTTCCACCAATAGAATTTGGTCCAATTCAGGATATTCTTTCTCACCTATCTTCCCGCTCTAATTGGGATGTTATTGTATTTATTTACCCAAATGTTGTAAAGCTTTATATAAGTGCAGACTATTAATAACAGTCAGTAACAAAGGTGAAAAGAGAACTTAGGAGTTACTGCCACCTTAGCCCAGGCTTAAACCACTCTGTGCTGTTGCTTCTTGAAGCGCATATGAATTTTCAGTTTTCACATTTTGGCTGAATAAAAATTCTATTCAGCCAAAATTTTAACCAAAAAAAAAAAAAATCAACATTTTGGGAATGTAAACTCTCACAGAATGAATGATTAATACTTTTAAAGTAGTATTTTAAAGGGATTTTCCCCAGTTCATCAAAGCTCTAGTTGAAACAGTCAAACATTTGACGTCTAAGGCACATTTGAACTCAAGGCACTTTTGAAACTCAGGATCTGGAGAGGTGTGCAGCTAGTGTATTTCTCACAGCATGACACAAGAACTTTTATTTAAGAAGGTTTTTTAATAGTGCGTAGGATTACCAGTCATTACTTAGTATAAATATTTTTTTACTACTATTGTTTCTAGTACATAGTGGTTTCTACCCATGGGATTTAGATGAGATCAATAATATTAATAAGACTCACATTTGTACAAGCTTACAACATTCTATGCTGTTGGGAAAGTGGTCTTAATTTTAAAAGAGAACTGGAAATATACTATACAACTTTACTTTTTATAGCATGTCTTCTGCAAATTGTACATAAAACTAATTTACATTTTAAGTGGTACCGCTATAAAAAGTTCAATTAAAAGTTAAAGCACCTCAGTTCTGCCACCCTTAATCAGGGGTGTCCCTGTCCCAAAAAAGTGCAGGACCAGAGCCCAGCTCCATCCCCACCTCCCACACTGGCCCCACCGATCTCACCCCCTAACCCCATTCCAGCCCCTGAGCCCGATCTGGCCTGGCAGCCCCAGGTGGTCCTGGCCTGATGCTTCTGGCCCCGTGTCCCTGGCTGGGGGCCACATCGGGATACTGTCACCGCTGGCTCCAGGTTCCCAGCTGGGGGCCAGATTTGGGTTCCTGTCGCCACCAGCCCCAGGTTCCTGGCTGGGGTTGGGTCCAGCTCCACTGGAAGCCCTGGGCTAGATGCCAGTGACCCCAGGTCCAGGCCCAGGCAGAGCTAGATGCCACTGGCCCCAGCCCTGACCCAGGGGTGAGCTTCTTGCGACTGTCCCCCACCCAGCTACCTGAGTGGAGGGATTTACATATCCCTCCTTTTCTCCTGCTCTGCACCCAGTGGCATAGCAAGGGTAGCTGGCACCTGGGGGCCAAGCCCTGATTTGGGCTCCCCCGGGCACCCAACGTCACTCCACACCTTGTAGGCCCCCCCCGTGCAGGGCAAGAAGGGGTCTTGGCCATCAGCCTCACTCCCTAGGTGCCCCAGGCCCTGGGGAACAGGGGCCACATGTTGGCCCGCCTCACCCCCTGGCATGACACTAACACCCCCTGTTGATGCTTCACTTGCCTAGAGGGTGGAGGGGGAGAGGCAGCCTGTCCCCTGCCACGGGCCGGAGCTGCAGGTGGAGGAGTAGCAAGTGACCCCTGCCCGTCTGCTCATAGCTGCTTCTCTGCTTGCAGCGTTGCTGCTCTTGGCTGCTTGCTGCCATGGCAGCAAACTTGCATCGCTGCCAGGGGCTGCAGTGGGTGGGTAGGCCTGATGGCCAGGCCCACCCACACCTATGCCCCTGCTGTCCAGACAATCAGAATACTGTTGTTAAAATTATCATTCACACCCACCATTCTCAGTACCTTGCAGTTGCAGGCCCATTCTACATTGGTTACATAAATACACAGGCCATCTCATCAAAGTCAAATACAACCCAAGCCACATTTGGCTGATGTCAATTTCCAGAGTTAATGGTACACAATATGGCTAGCACTATGTTTGACCATCTTTGACTCCACTAACCGCTAGGTCAGCCAACACTTTTTCTGCCTAGCACTAGAATTAATTTGCCAACTCAATTATTTACCTGATTACACTGGTAGCTCATTTTTTAACCTGCCTGTTTTCTTTCTTTGCGAGGCAAAGAAGCACCTTTTCACATGTCTCAACACCTAAAACATACCATCTACAGTACACATGATCGCCTACAATGAGGTCAAGTGAGACTTGAACCCACAATTCTGGCTGAGCACCTGACACCACTCAGCTACCACACCTCAGAGGCCAGCTCAGCCCTCTGTAAATTTGGAAAATAACATAGGCTATGTCTACACTTGAAAAGTTAAGTCGACTTTATGAAGTCGACTTAATAAAGTCGACTTTAAGTCGACTTAAAGTGGACCTTATTAAGTCGACTTAACAGAAGTGGACTTAACTTTTCAAGTGTAGATGTGGTCCCTTTTCGACCTTATTAAGTCGACTTAACATTTTAAGTCGACTTGAAAGGTCCACCTAGGCACTACTCCGCATCTCCACTGGCTTAAATCAACTTAATAAAGTTGACTTAAGCACTAGTTTGAATTAAAATGAGGTGTTATTAATTCAAACTAACTTTTCCTTAATTCGACTGAAGGAACAGCTTAAGTCGATTTAAGGAAAGTCCAGTGTAGACGCCGAGAAAATTAAGTTGACTTAAGCCTCCTTAAGTAGACTTAATTTGTAAGTGTAGATGCACTCATAGAGATCAATGCAGATAAAGGCTGCTCAATTCCTGACTATTTTAAAAGTAAGAAAATGTGTCATCTATTCTTGCAATTATTCCATTTAAAAAAAATTACAATTACTAACTGATTCTAATTGAAAGAGATTATTGCTGCCTCACTGAATGATATTGAGAAGCATGAACACTTTTTTGAATATATAGTTGTCTGAGTAATAAAGGGCCATGCACGGTGAATACAATAACAACATGAGATTGTAAATACATTTTTTAAAAATATATGATAGTATTATCCCAATTACTGTTAAGGTCATTTATGACATTTTGTTGTCTTTGGGTAATGGAGACTAAAGCAGAGCAATTTGAAGCTTTCTGTTAAGTTGATCTTATTTAGTGATAAAAAATGACAAGCTTATGGTTTTCATGGTTTGGCTTTATCATGCCTAATCAAGGAATGGTATGTAAAGACCTACAGTGGGAAGCACGTTTATCCCCAGCACAACCGCTCTAAGTTCAGTTTTTGGTCATTTATTTTAATTTTATATCATTGAATTTAGTTTAATTTAAAACCTAGTCACACATTTACATTTTTATGCAAACAAGATGTTATTAATAATGTCAAATGTTAACATGACATTAAGAACCAAATGATCAATAATGGAATTCTGTGCTAAAAAAGCACTCCTGTTTACATGTGAAAGAGATGTGTGTACAAGTAGCTAGATAATAGAGATGGATGAAACATTTTTGACTAAAGGATGTCCATTGAAATATGCTGTTTCATTTAAGATGAAATGTTTCATAGGGATGTACTGATTTCAGCAAAGTTTTCAACACAATTGGTTTTCAAAATCTAGGATTCCCTAGTCAGTTTTCACATGAGGGAGAGAGATGAATGCAAAAAGGTCAGGTTCTCAGTCAGAAAATGGACATTTCGACACTATTTCATTTCGTGAAAATGTCTGAGAGCTTTTTGTTTTCATTCCACTGCTGAATGAAAACAAATGTGGAAACCTCAGAAGCTGTCACAAAATGGAATTGCCATCCTCTGGCCAGCTGTACTAGCTAGTGTTCTTTGGTCTACATGGTGTATAATTATCACTGTAATCACTCAAAAGATTGACGAGCTTTTGTGAACAAAGTATACCCAAGCTAGTATCAGAATTTGTGGCTGAGAAGGAGCTAAGAAACAGAAACTAATCCAGTTACCTCTGAGCTATTTCCTAACTCATAAGTCCCTTACAGAGGGAAGGCACTTCATCACCAATGACTCTGCCGTTATTCACAAAATCACTTAGGAAAATACTTAATTTTAAGCATGCTTAAAGTTGAGCACCTTCGTGCTTTCCCCCAACATCGACTCTCGGTTGATTCTTCTGTCTTTGGGAAACCAATGAATTGAACAAAGTCCTTATTTGGCTTTAGGGGGGTCTTATTTTGATGTGTAGATCTTTTATAGAGAGTGGTTATTACTAAAACTAATGTGTGCCTTGGGTTATATTAGCACACAAAGGTTGCTGAGATCCTATTGTTGTAAAGGAGGGAAAGTGTGGTATCTGCTTTATGGCTGTTAGCAAATGGTCCCTTTTTTAAAGGAAAAGTTGATTTTTTTTAGCCAATCCAGAGCCTGGTATCTGGCATGAAATCAGGCACTGGGCAGATGTATCATGGAAGAATAGTGTCCTACAAGGTGTGAAATGACTAGAAGTCCCTACATAGAGGTTTCCATCCCTACACGTTTCCTGCCCTAGCAGGCCTCCTCACACACAACTCTCCACCCCACTTGCACAGAATTGCCCTGTGTGTCTCTGATAAAGTGTCACGACAGAAGGCCTGCAGCTGAGCTTTCCAGGCAGACTAATGATCCCATCTGAGCAACAGCCAACCTGCCTGATTGGCTGAAGGGAACCAGCAGACATGCTCTCAACTCCAGTGGCAGGAGATCACTGGCTGTTCAGCGCTTACACCTGTACCTGCCTTAGGGTGCATCTACACTTGTAAATTAAGTCGACTTAAGCCTGCTTAAGTTGATTTAATTTACTCTGCGTCCACACTGGAGTTTCCATAAGTCGACTTAAGCTGTTGCTTAAGTCGACTTAAGGAAAAAGTAAAGTCGACTTTGTAAAACCTAGTTTTACATTGACTTTACTGCTTAAGTCGATTTCTTAAGTCGACTTCAGCAGTGTGGATGCCCTAAGTCGACTTGGGCGACTTAGGGCAGGGGGGACAAGGGAGCATCACATGGCTTCCTGGCAGAAGGGAGCCACTGTTGCTCCCTTATCCTGGGGAGCCCCTGCTCCCTTCTCCCCAGACCTGTGGCTTCCCTGCCAGGGGAGCCGCGGTTGTGGGAAGAAGGGCTCCCCAGCCAGGGCTGCAGCGGGAGGGGATCTCCCACTGGAACCCTGGCTGTAGAGCTGGGGAGGCCGGTGGCTGGTCCCGGCAGAGCCAGCTGCGCACCAGCTGGCTGTGCCAGGACCGAGAAGCCGCTCCCAGCTCGTCCCGGCAGAGCCAGCCGGTGCATGGCTGGCTCTGCTGGGACATGGAGGGGCAGGCAGCTCTCCTGGCTCCCTTCTTGCCACGACCGCTTGGTCCCGGCTAGGAGGGAACGCGGGGCTCCCTTTGGCCAGGACTGCTTGGGTCCCGGCAAGGAGGGAGCCCCATGCTCCCTCCTAGCGGGAGCTGGAGGGAAGCCGTGCGGGGAATTGCCGGCACTCCAGCTGTTTAGGGAAACCCCCGGACCTCCCCAGACAGCTGGAGCTCCAGCAATTGCCGGCACAGCGGCCTCCAGCTGGCAGGGAGACCTGGAGGCTTCCCCGCAGCTGGAGCGCGGTCACAGCTAGCTGGGACCCGAGCGTGGAAGACTCTCTAAGTTGACTTAGTATGGCCCACCTTAAGTCAATTTAGGAGTCCTGTGTGGACTCTCTAAGTCAACTTAATAAGGTAGACTTAAAGTCGACTTATTAAAGTTGACTTATTTAAGTCGACCTAAATCACTAAGTGTAGACATAGCCTTAGTTCCAGTCTTGCTTAATTCTTGACTTTGGCTCTGACCTTTGACCCTGCTCTGATTACTAGGTAATGACCTCCCATGCTCTGGTTGCTGATATGAGGTACCTCCTCAGCAGGGTAACCAGATGCCCTGATTTTATAGGGATGGTTCTGATATTCAAGGCTTTGTCTTATATAGGTACCTATTACTTCTTTCCTACTGAACTTACTTATTTTACTGTACTTGCTATCTGGGCACCTTACTCCTCAGGTGTAGGAAGGGGGGCAGGATTTCCCTTTAGTGGCATTATTCTTTCATGTGGAGCCAAAGAAATGAACGCACTGCCTTAGCAATCTTTGAGCAAAATGATTTCTGCATTGACCTTTTCTGTAATTGTATTGTCATGAGTCCCATAGAGGGCTACTTTCGCTGTGTGTACACTTACCATGCATTTCAACAACACTCTGCTGTCCTCATTGCAGCCTGTTTTTTCAATTTTCTTTATAGAAGAGGTTTTATGTATTTTTCCCATGAAAAAATGGTTGCTTAGCAGCCTTTGATTCAAAAAGCAAATTTTATTGGCTTGTTCTCTCCTTACTCTTTGGCATTGTCTATGTGCAGCTGCTTTTTGCAGATGTTTTCTGAGCCGAGTTGGTGACTTTTAAAACCTTGCTAATGCTGGCAATATTATAAGTTCCTGCTACACACAAAATACATCCGTTCTCACCTCCCTACCTTATAAAATATAATCTCCTACTTATCACGATAAGAGAAAACAGATCTTAGATTAAATAAACAATTGAGATCTGTTACTACTATTGGTGCATGTTTCAGTTTATTTTACACAAAATGGTATGAAACAAACAGGGTTTTTCATTAACAGTGTATGTGCTAACATATAAAAGAAGAAAGTTCAACATTGATTTTTATTCCCCTTTGCTACTTGTCATTTCAATTTGAATATATCTTTCCATTTTTCATCTGCATTTGTTTTGCAAGTCAATTCTAATCAGTTATCCAATCTTACTATTTTCCTCTTTCCCTATTCCCCCATTCCTTGCCCTGCCTCCTCTCCAGTTTTCTCCTAGAAACCACCACACTGAATAGATTGCTTCAACACACCAAAATATGTTTTCATGAAGTATTTTTCTCTTGCTACTTGTCAGAGTTCTCAACTCTGCATAGACGTAATCACTCATTTTAGAGTGTGATTTTTTTGAAGGGCAGAATGCTATAGAAGTGCTTCTGAAAAATCTATTTTATTTGGCTTTATTTATTCATTTGTTAGTGTCTGAGTGGGATACAGACAACTCAGATGCATAAGACTTGGACATCTGTGGAGGGAACTAGTGTTGATTTCTGCTCTCCATGAAGTAAAAACTAGCAGGCAGGGTTTGGCCCTTTAATTAAAGAGTTCAGTGCCTGCAGCTAGAGCCTCTTAAGGGTACTTCTGAAATCCAGAACAATTTAAGACCCCCATGAGCCAGACCAGCTGTTTTGTCAGAGCAACAAGAATGTTGCTGGTAACACTGGGTCATGCACACTGTTAGTTCAACAACATTGGGGCAGAACACTGGTTACAACTGCGATCATTATAAAAGGTGATGCCTAAAACCATTCGTATCCTGGTCTCTTGGGGACTGACATCTTGGACATAAATTACACAGAAAAACTAAGGAAGCAGTTGATATTTTAAAGAGCATGTCAAGTGTTATCTTGCCATAAGAAAAAATCAAGAGGGCCAGTTATTAAGGTGGACAGTGTCTATCTGGGTCAAGCGAATGGTGTTTTCGGTCTCAAGATGTAAGGAAGCCAAGATTTCTTTCAAATAGTCAATTTTATTGAAATCACCATATAAAAATATGGGATCTCTTACTTATTTTTGGATATTTTTTGTTTATTTTTCTGTTGTAAGCTTCGTAATAACTGCTGAGTGTATCTTGAAAAGATGCATATACTATTATAAATGATGGTTTCCTGGTTAAATATTTTCTCAAAAGTAAACATACATTTTTCAAAGAGAGGAATATATAAAACACCACTTGAAGCTAGTGACACATGGTAGTGAAAAGGAAGACAAAGGTCTGTTTTATATTACATAGTCTCAGGGAACTGGTTCTAATAGAACTGTGGCAGTGTTACTGGAGTCTCTCTTAGCAGTATAAATTGTATTATGGAGGTTGTGAGGTTGCTAGTATGTGGATAACTCTGCCCAGAATAGCTATGGTAACTTTCCTTGAGCTATTGCTTCTTGATTTGGATTTTATCATTTGTACAAGGGGTATTTCAAATTGCTTTTCCTTTCTGCTAGAAATGTGCTTACAACTAGCCTAGGATTTGATATGACAGATATTTATATTTAATGCAGAGCAAAACACAAAATACACTTAACCTTTATTCAGTTTGCATTGTAAATGTATTCCACTTTCTTTCAACTGAAGTGAATTGTATTAATAACTTGTTATTGTTAAAATGTCAAGAGTATTTTCTTTCTCTTTGAATTATCATTTCTCTGCTCAGGGTATTGGGTTTTGCTTATCGCTCCTGACATGGAAAGGGAGAAATGTAATCTTAAGTGAAATGTTCAGACTTTTCCTGAATAAGTAAGTTATTTCTTTTAGATTAGCTCGAGTAATAGTTACAAAGCTGACATATGGAATGTGGAAGGAGACAGGAACCAGACAATGTACGGAAACTGAAACTCCTTCTTATTTAAAGATACAGAGTCACTGGGAGTAACAGACTGGTGTGTGCATAGTATATCAGGTAATACAGCATCTGGTACTTTTAATTTCTAGTTAGCAGATTTCAAGTGTATCTTTTATTTTGCTGTGATAATATTCACCAGGTACAACTAGAGAGCAATGCTTATTTAATAGTACAACTTGACGTGCACTAGAAGAAAATGTACATTTGTAAGTGGTTTAAATCTCCCCCATCTTTTCAGTGACCTTAATACATCCTACAGAAGACTTCAGTTAATCAGACAGATCTTAAGTAGTTTCCCCATATTCCCTCTTCAAATACAGATAATTCTGCCTCTTTAGAGATAGCATTATTGTGAAAAACAAGTTAATTCACGCTCATGCTAGAAAATGAAGGTTGACCATGATGCGTATTTTATTGTTTCGATAGAGAAGTTCTTGATCTTTAACCTTTACTTCCCTCAAACCCTCAAAAACAAATAAAAGCAAACAGAACTTAAGCATTGTTTATAGTACACTATTATTAGTCAGGAATACAGCAGACATTCCTTTTAACGGTTTTGCTCTAGAAAACAAAATCAAATTCAAAGTGATGACTTCATCAGAAAGTGTATTTCTAAGATGGATGAAATGTTATATTTTAATTAGAACCATTCCTTTCAGCTCCATAAATAAATGTGTTGCTTTATACTTCATCAGAAGGGAAAATCTGGCTACAAGGTTGGCAGCAACAACAATGCTTTCCTTCTGTAGTAATAACGGAAGACATTGTGACGGTGCTAGCTAGTTAGATGGTGCAGCCATTTCTTAGCCCTGACCTCTAAACAACCATGCCTGTGTAGAACAATTCCCAGACACTGCCTAATGAACATGAGGATGGTACTTTCAGCCTTGGCTGCAGCTTCAAAATGTGTTTTCTCTCTTATTGGTGGGAACTGGAATGTTTCTCTTTCTTACCAATGGGAACCAAGGCCGTGAATGTAGCAAGTAGGTGAGAAAGGAATTAGTTGTGTATGTTAATACTTTTTGCTAAGTGTGTAAAAAGTGTATATAAGCTCATGCTTAAACCCCACCTCTTTGAAACTTCACCAATGGGACAGTTGCTGTGCTGATTGCCTTGGGTCATCGTTCGCTAAGCTTTTTCACCTGCAGTCGCCTTGCTCGGGGTTCCCGTCTACAGAAGGGGCATAAGCATTGATTTCTTTCCTATTCCCCCCTGCTTATTTGTACCCTAATAAAATTATTTTGCTTTTACTCTTTACATTGCCTCCTTGGTGCTGTGTCTACTGAATCCAACGAACCTGAGGGCCTGAGCTATTGGTTGTAGCCAGAGTCCCACTACATCTTCCTGTTCAGAAGTTGGAGCAAATCAAAGTGTGTGTTTGTTTCTCTGTGGCCTGCCCACATTTTCAAATTAACTCCACTGCCTTCCACTCGTAGGACTCAATGGATTCATACAGCTAGTAAGCAGTAAAACGGCAATTTTTTGTGTCACATGACTCTCTTTAATGCTTTGCACTTCTCTTTGAAAATAGAAATAAATGTTGAGGTTCAGTACTATCAGACCACAGTAATTATTTTCATTAGGCTAAATGTTTTAATCTACACTTTTCTTTTTGTCTGTCTGTGTGCTGAGTAAACTGTCCATGTCATTTCTTCTAGGGTCAATATTGTGCTCCTTACTCAAACAAAACTCCCACTGACAGTCAACAACAATTTTGTGGAGTAAAAAGTACAGGATCAGAGCCTGCAATAGCAGCAATGATTTTCACAAGGAATATTTCCTTTCCAGAAGATTTCTCTGTATATGCAGTATCTCATATCCATGCAGCTCTTAGCTTTCATTTTGCGCAATCATTAGTGTTGTGCACTCAACTAGAAATAGATTTCCTGCACTTCTAAGACCTTGTAAAAACAAGAGCTAAGCCAGAATAAAAAGTGTGAATCCAGACAATCCAAGCTTTAGGAAAATTTTGATTTGAAATTGAATTTCACAGCTTGTCCCTTTTGCTATAATAAGTTTGACTAACCTCAGAATTTTGGAACACTTCTGCTCTGGGTCTGACCTTTGGGTCACCAGTTTTGTTTGCTCTCTAAAATAAGAATGTTAAGGTTGAAGTTTTCTTAACCTATAGAAATGTTTTTCCATTTTTCTGGATAAAGGATTTCTTTAACTAAAGATAATGGACAAATGCATACTACATATCATATTGGTTTTAATTCCTGTTTGCTTTCAAAGCACTGTATTCCAGGAACTTTTTTTCCCTAAAGGAAATGACCCAATATTTTCTGGAAAGTTTCACTTTGACCATGGCTAGAAGCATTAAACAGTATTTTGCTAGTTCTTAAATTGTCTAGAAGAAACCAATTATTCATTGATGTGAGGCTGGAAGATGAAGCATGTGGCAACAGCAACTAGTTCCATCATGGTGTTGGATCATCTGCCCCAAGATGGACTTTGTATTGGATTGCTGTGCAAAGTGAATAAACCAGCTTTCTAAGCTTCAGCTTCCTGATCTGTTATCAGAAGTGTCAGGGTGGACTCCCTACACTCACCCTTTGAGAGCTGAATTAGGCCAGGTGGGTCTAATCAGCTAATTAGGCTGCAAGCAAGGGAGTGTTAGTCTGGAGGTAGCTAATTAAGGGGACAGGTTCACCTGTGCAGGAACAGGCACAGCTGGGTAGCTGGTTAAAGAGAAGGGGCCTGGTTTAGTTACTTCCTGAATGATGGTGGAGAAAAGCTGGATATGTAGGGAAAAGCCTGTAGAAGCTGGACTGTGGTTGTCTGTTACAGAACCTTTGGGCTGGAACCCAGCATAGAGGGTGGGCCTGGGTTCCCTTACCAGCTCTTGGGGTGTGGTAAGGTCATTGAAGATGGTAGCCAAATAGCAGCTGTGGAAAGACTGATTTCACCAGAAGGGGAGGACTTTAGTGATCTGTCTGGAGGACCAAGCCACAGAAAGTTCCAGAGCTTCATGCTATGGCAGCAGAGTGAGACAAGACAACACTGGTAGGAAAGCACAAACTGATAGCGCTAATCCCCAGGATGGCCAGCAGGAAGAGCTGCTCATGGTGAGCGAACCCTGTGGTAATGGGTGTGATCCTTTATTATCTATAGTTACAGCAATCTTAACTCATTTCATCTCAGATGTCATTTGCCTACCAATATGAAAAATACCATTGTTCCAATCTGTAACTTGGAAAAAATGTAACACAAAGAGCTAACTTGCATAGAAGTAAAAGAAGAGACTCCCACTGAGTTTAATGGCAGTTGATATAGGTGTTAAGGAAATTATGCAAAATGGATTAGGGGGTTAAGCATGGCCTAGCATTGAAAAAGACCTGGTGCTCACTTGCTATGTGACTTTGGGCAAATCACTCAATGTTTCTAAGCCTCACATTCCCCTGGGTAAAATGGGTGCAGTATTTGTTTTAATACTACATAGGGCTTGATTTTGATTTAAATTAAGGTCATGGTACACCCCTAGAGACTGGGAGTAAAATTCAGACATTCTTGGCTAATTGCACAGCCTTATGTAGCTTTCAGAAGCCACCACTACCTTCTGCTCCAGTCAACTTAGCATGTCCCCACTCAAAAATTAAGTCGACTTAAAGGGGACCCTGCCAAATCAACTTAGAGTGTCCACACTGGATGCCTAAGTCGACTTCTAGGGGCTAGGTGGACCTGGGACTGGTCCACGGTGGCAGGGGGGGTCCCCCTTGCCAAGTGCCAGGGGGCTCAGCATTTGCCCCATTGTACCTGGGTACAATGGGGGCTGAGCCAGACAAGGACATGGCAGGGCATAGGAGCAGGTTGGGCAGGGCTCTGTCCTGCCCTGTGGGGGGGCATGCCAGGCTCTGCCTGTGGCAGCCACCCTGGCAGGGAGGGCAGTGGGGGAGCCCTGAAGCCCTTTAAGTCGACTTAGCCAGCAAAGTCGACTTAAAAGGAGGTTTAATAAAGTCGACTTTAATTTTCCTGAAGTCGACTTAAGGTGCTGCTTAAGTCGACTTAAGGAAATTGTAGTGTAGACGCAGATTAAATTAAGTCGACTTAATTTGTAAGTGTAGATGCACCCATAGAGAGTGGTTCAGCATCACAGCTAATAGCAAATAAACGGGCATCAATTTTTGCCCAATATCTTATTTCATCCGGCTATTGCCTTGGTTTATGTGATCCCCAACTGTTAATCTTCAATATAAAATACAGAAGGGCACTTCAGTGACTGAACAGTGCTGTAAAGCAAGGGGAACACCACACTATGGAATTCTCCTCTGCTGAACTTGGTGTAAAAGTGCTGGGGGGAGGGGGAGATCAAACCCACTTTCACAATGTCTGGTTTTCTTGGTTGGTCCCAGGCACAAATTAGAGCACCCCAAAGGCAATTCTGCCTCTCTGACCTACAACAGCTCCAGAGACTAGCTAGAATGCAGTGTACTATAGCTAATTGCCTTCTCCCAAGTTATGACTGGTGTGCTTGCAGAGTGCTAGTTTAGACCCTTGGTTTTCAAAGTGGGGGTCATGATGTGGCTATGTGGGGGTTGTATGCTGTGAGCCCTGACCCTGGCCAGGTGTGGGGCTGTGAGCTCCAGCTCTCCAAGAGGAAGATGGGTGGGGGGTGTGTATGTGTGAGGCAAGTAGTGACACAGGTAATGTTCACCCCCCCCCGGGGGGGGGGGGGCGGAGATGGAGACAGTGAGGAGCAAGGCCAGGATTCCCTCTATCCAGGTCACTTGCCTTGGCTGGGCTGGCTGTCAGGCAACCATCAGGAGCGGTTGCTCTTTGCCCTCCTTTTACACAGTCCAGGATGCAGGGAACCCTGATGTTGCTTCCTCCTCCCTCACAGCCCCCCGTGTTTGCTGAGGAGCAGCAGTGGAGTGGGGAGCGAGTAGCAATACCAGCCATGCTGGGCATGGGCCCAAAGACCTTTGCCCTGAATGTTTAGCCCAGTGCCCTGAGCTGTGGTACTAGCAGCCTGCCTGAGAATGCTCTGATCAGCCTGAGGAGCTGGGGTTGGGAGATGGAAAATGCCCTCAGGCCTGACCAGGGAGTGGCTGCTGGTGGGCTTCCCCCAAAGGGTGAGTTTGCCCCTGTTGGGTGAGGGGTGGGATCAGGAACCAGCTGGGGGGCTAGCAGGATTGCTGGCGCTGGGGGGGGGGGGTGTGCTAGACTGGGAGTGGGGCCTGGCAGGGGGAGGAGAGGAGTGGCACAGGTTCCTGCAGGAAAGGATTGCTTGAGAGGGTGGATTTGTGGACTTGTGCCCCAAATCATTTTTCTGTGGAGCAATACCCCTGCATGCAGGTCAGTTTCTGCAGGGTTTAGGACAGAAGAGATCACAGTGCAGGGATGAAGGGGGAGTGGGGAGCCCACAGGGGCCAGAGAACTGCATTCAGAGGCTTGTGGTGTGAAAAGAGTCACCAGTACAAAAAGTGCGAGAACCACGGGCTTAGGAGGTAATTTGTAGTATCCAGTATAGCCTATTTTATCCTCTGTTCTTTGCAACTGCTTTAAAATTTTTTTTCCTCTGTTGTGCATCTTGACATCTGTTACATGGCACCTATTCATAATTTTGATATAATGAATTCTCTTTTATGCAAGTTTTCCTCTGTAATTTTGAGGATGTCTTGTCTCAGTGTCCACTAAATTATTTTCTCTGTATTACTTTACACGTTGTAATTGCTTTTATCTATAAAAGGAAGGTAGGTTTAGTTTACTCCCGCCCCCCCCCCCCCAACAGAGCCCTGGTGAATGAATTGCTACTCTTCTCATTACCATAGCTTTGTTCTGCTCAGATTTAATAATTGCCCCTGTCATCTTCTTGTAACATTACCTTCAAAATCTTGTGGTTTAAAAACACAGATTAATTAGCCAGGATATTTTTGCAAACTGAGATGATAAAAAAGTTTGCATTTCATATAATTAAATAACTGAGTTAGAATTCCATGGGTAAACATGAAGCAAGGGTAGACAAAGCCGCTTTGATGCAACAGATAGCTGGAGAATGACTAAGAAAATGTATATTGTTTGTGCTCAGTGACATTTTTGTTAGAGCAAAACAAATGCAGTTTTTCCAGTGCAATTGTTATTTTCTTTAAACTTTGTTCCTTGCGTTTAAAACTGATGCTTCTCCAATCCTGCCATCCTTTCTATCATTTTTCTCTTCCCTACTACTTTCCCCTCCTTTTCTCATAAAGCTTTTCTCTTCCTTTTATACCCAAAAGGATATTTCTTGCCACATCCTATACAATGAAGCAACATGCTAATGTTGCAGACTGCTGATTCTAAAAAATGTATTGGAGTGGCATAGTGACCTCTTGACCTAATTTACTCTATCTTCTGAATAGTGTTACTGCCAAAACCATCTGCTGTGTCCAAGTTTCATTGACTGAGTAATTAAGAGTAGATTATTGGTGCAATGAATTTCTTTGAAGTGTGAAACAAACATACAGCATTAATATTTAATGCAAGTAAAATAACTCAAATTTTAAAAACTTTCAGTGTGAGCATTGTTTCTTTGGATCTGAAGCAGGAAGTGAGGCAAAAGCAACTGGATGATATGTTAAATAGAGGCTTGACAGCAAAACACACAAATCGAAAAACTTCAGGGTTAATATTATTTTCCTTATTCTAATAAAATTCCTTGTGCAGTGTCTTCAGAAAGCAATTCCTCTTGTGATGGTTTTAGCCATTATCATGTGACAGTGTCAAAAGTGGACTCCTTTTGACAAGAATAAATAAAAATGCCAAAATTTATCCCTCCACAAGGCTTCTAGTTAAACTCATGAAATGGTCTATGTCCTAGGTTATGCAAAAATCTGGGCAAGCTGCAACAGTGGGAGCCAAACACCGATAGGTGGTACTTAAACCAGGCTCCCTATCAGCCACAATCAGACTCCTGATTCCCCACACTGGTTATCACAGAGCCTACCAAAATAGAAACAGCCCACTTTATTGCACTGCAGCTCCTCTGGCTCCCACCTCGCCACATGGTATCTTAAAGAGATGGGGTCAGCCACATTACACAGAACAATATAGGTTTGGATCTTACTCCAAAATACCACACAGATAGCCAATCCTATCCTAACTACAACTAAAAGTTTAATATAAAAAGAAAAGAAATAACATTTGAGAGATGTTATAGTCAAAGTGAATCACATACATACAAATGATTTAGAGTCCATGTAAAACAAGTCCTTGGGAAGAATTAGGAGTTTGCCGGCATAGTCAGTTTCTGTGGTAGATACCCAGTACCTGGGTGGGCCTCAGTCCTGTGTCCAGTTGCAGATGAATAGATCCAGAGATGTTCTAACAGAGATGGGTGTTAGCTGTAGACTGAAGACAAAATGGAGTTGGGTTTAGCTCCTTTTATCACCTCTGGACTCCCACATGCTGTGTGGAGTTTCTTCCAATCAAAATGGAGTTAAGCCACATGGCCCTTTAGAAATGGTCAGTCTGGATGATTCACTGAGCAGGTTTCTCCCCAGGTCCATTGTATCTGTGGCTCCCTTAATGAGCCATTAAGGAAACAATGACTGCAGACCTGCCGTCTAGGGTGTTTCTCAGAATCTCACACAAGTTGGAATACAGATATAGCAAACACACTTATACCTTCTAATACAGATATGATACCTACACATAGACCATATAGTTATTCCTGGCAAATAACAATCTTTCTATTGATATCAAACATGGCATAGCTCCTATGGATTTTCGTGATTATGAAATATTAATATTAATACAGTCTACATGTAAGGAAGCTTTCATCAGATTCCAAAACTGCAACATGGCTAAAAAGAGAGGTGATATACAGGTGTCATTAACTTGCACATGGGGAAAGTAGCTGAAAATACTTATAAATCCTTTGCCTTTACTGAGGGACGGAGATAAAATGAACACTACTCTCTTAAGTCTGAGTTCCCCCCTCCTCCCCCCAAAAGGGAACATAATACGGGAATGGTCCTGCTTTGCTCAAAGGATATAGAAGCTTGTAGAAGTATAGAGACTATTCTCAGGATTGTCTGAACATCTCAGTTTGCCACAGTTGTAAGATTGCATCATGTAAAGCTGCTGCACACTACTTGTCCATGTGGACCCTACTGCTGCGCAATAAACAATCTCTAGTCTAGTAGTCTGCTTTGATCTAGTCTATTTTGAAACACTGTATGGGGTGCTTTAACAACAAGCCAGGTGTTCAAGCCACTGTGCCCAAAGAGCGCTTGTATATGCTCATGTTGTATACCATCTATTTCCTTGCCCTTGTGTCCTGCCCCAACACCAAATGGCAGGATCTCATACCATCTTTGGAGAGTGAGGACCCCCCGGTGGGCCGACCTATATTCCACCCTGACCCCGCAGCCTGCTGGAGACATCAGTTGGCGGCTCTTGCATGGAGCTCTGAGCATGGGCATGTACACTCCTCACCCTGACACTTATCCCTTTTGTGGCATGAGAGAGACCCTGGCACATGCCTACCTTGAATGCACCAGGTTGCAGCCCCTTTTCTGGCTCCTTCAGAACCTCTTGCTAAAATTCTAACTGCACTTTTCCCCTCACTTATTTGTTTATGCACACTCCACACATGCCCTACAAAATCGCGGGACCTCCTCGTCAGTCTCCTCCTGGCCCTAGCCAAAATCACCATCTATAAAACCAGGGAGGGGAGGTTGGCTGAGTGGGTATCCTGCAACTGAGGGGCCTATTTCCATTCTTTAGGTCATTCATGCATCTGGGCAGAATTCCTCTAGGCAGCATTTGCTGGCTTCCTAGATGCCTTCTTGGAGCAGTGGCCACTGTCTGGGGTTCTTTGCTCTGTGTAGTTTTCCAGTTCCCTTCTTCTGTACCTTTGACCCTCCTGCTCATTCCTGGGTTTTTTGTTTTTTTTAATCATTTGTCCCCCTGTAATTAGTTGAACCCTGGACCAGTGACTCCTCTCTTGGGCTGAGGGAGGGGTTTTTAGCAGTGGGTAGGCTTGTGCCCGCCATTACCTGGGTTTCAAATAGTAGATGTCCAAGCCACTGACAATTATTGGGATGGATTATAAATTACTCTGCTTGATGCTTTTAGCCATTTTCAGACCTTTGCAGGAATTTAGCATAACTTGGTAAATCAGGGACGTTCAACAGTGTAAAGATAGCCTGGCTCTGTGTTCTCTCTGAATATGCTGGGTCAAAGGTCTGTGAGGGGGAAAAACAGGAAGTCTGTAGGTATTTTAACTAAATTTACTACTCCTGACAATTGTATCAGACCAACAGCTGAAGATTGCTTGCTTAAAAGCCCTTTTTTAGTGACATGTCTCTAACTTCTGTTTTTGCCCTTGTGATTTGTTTGGTCAAATATATAACATTCTTTTGATTGACATGTCTCTAACTTCTGGAGTATAAGCTACTGAGTCAGGTGTATTGCTTCATGGACACCTTGAAAAGATCTTCAGGTACTAAAGGAGGGACTGGTTGTCTGGAAATCTGAGTCATAGGCTGCGTCTACACTGGTAAATTAAGTCAACTTAAGCTTGGCTTAAGTCGACTTAATTTGCCCTGCGTCTACACTACACTTCCTTAAGTCAACTTAAGCAGCTTGCTTAAGTCGACTTAAGCAAAATAAAATCGACTTAATGAAAAATAAGGCGACTTTATTAAACCACCTTTCTACTCGATCAGTTAAGGTTGTGGGGTATGATTTGGTTAGAGAATTGTATTACAGTGTGTTAGGATTGGTTAAAGAATTATCTTGTAATATTCAAGAAGGATTGGTTAGGATACTCTATAAAAACCTGAGATCAAACAGGAAGGGGGGGAGGGGGAGAAGGGAAACTACTGGTGTAAAGAATTGGGATTTTTAATTGATTATCCCCCAATAAACCACTGGTATTGCCTGCTGCTGGGTTCTGGACTTTTGCTTCGGTCAGCAAACCAGGAACTGGGGTTAGGGGCCCTAACAACAATTACTAACTGCTATGTGATTTCTATCTGTTTCAGTTCCTTTGTACCTGCATTAAAAATGTGTATTTGGGACTGTTTACCCACTAACTATTTTGCTTTTTCTGTTTTGGATATTTAATCTTAACTCTTCCATATTTTATGGTAGTAAGTCTAGGAACTAGCTCCGAGGGAAAAAATCTGAGGCTATCCATAGGCTGTACATCTACATGTGATGACCCATTACTAGAAGGTGACTGAATGGGAAATCTGAATGTTTGAGCAACAGATTTTGCTCTCTTGTAATTTAGCCTAAGAGGTAAGGCTTTTGTCTCCCACATCTTCTTTTCTTGTATTTTTAGTGCAAACAGAAATAGGGTAGTTCAGTCATTTTCTTAAGTGAAGAGAGACTTAATGCTTCAAATGAACAATGGTAGAGAAATGAAAAATAAACACACGGGCAACAGTACAAAAAAAACCAACCAACAAACCCCACTGGTAACTTTTATAATTACGATAATGCTGGTCCCTTGGAGCAATATCAGATAATATTTTCTCTATTTATTACTATGTTATCTTCATTATCACTAGGTAACCCTTCAATACCTTTCCCACATGCCTTTTGATAATCCCTGCCTTTATTAGTGATGAACTGGAGTAGAGTTATTAATCTAACATAGGTGGAGCTTTTGCTGTAGCTCTTCCCCTCTTACCAATCCCGTATAAAAGTAGAACAGTCAGCTTCCTCTCCCCCCACCATCCTAGTCCTAGGTGAGCTTTTATAACAGAAGGGTTTGGGCACTTCTGAAGATAAGCTTCCTGTAGGTGAGTGTAAGTCTATACAAATTCTTAAGAGCTGTATAATGCAGTAACTATTAGGGACAAAACAATTTAATCATGTCTGCTTTCAGTTCCAATTAAAGGTGATGCAGCAACCCACCTACAACCTTTCTGAAACTGTTTTTATTTGAGTTCTGTGAAGCCGAAGAAGCTTTGAGAAGCCAAGCACAATCTCTGAATTAATTACATAAACTGATAGTTGCAGGCAGTATCAAAGGCCTTCAGTTACAAATGGCTTTCCCATTTGCTTATAATAATAGGGGCAGATCTGTGCTGGAGAGAATTTTCATCGATCCATTTACTTCCATTGACAATTTAGCCCATCTGAGCATCTCCCCTAGTCTCTTTAGAATCCATTTTTTTAAAAATATGGCTACTAGAAATTTTATTTGAGGCTTTGATGACTTAAACTTATTGCTTTTTATGGATAAGCAGCTGATTTGAGTTATTTCACAATTACACAATTTTTCTTTCTCTTTGGGAGTAGGCTTTATTCTCATTTACAGCTTGTTTTCAAGCTATCAAGTTTCTAGAAATTCTTGTTTGCTTGGATCCTCACAGTAGCATTAGAAAGTGTGTGCATCAGTACAAATATGAAGCTATAAAGTTTTTTTTTTCTCTCTCATCTCTTTGCCTTCTGAAAAAAATTCTGTTAGAACATCAAATGGATTTTAAACTTGTGGCTTTCATTTTGAGATTAATCAGACAATAAGGTTTTGTAAAATATTTGCAAATGTCTTCGTTTGGCCTTTTTAGAGTTTGGAGAAGAACATAGTTCTGAGTTCTGACTCCACTTCCATGTTTGGCTTCACTGTTGTTGTCTAGATGGTGATATTTACTTGTTACATAAGATTTCAGTATTGTAACTGGCTTTTAAGCTGACATTGTTACCTTTGCATCTTTCCTTTGTGTATGTGTTGAGTAGTAACTTTGATTTTTCCCCTTCTTCCCCCCGTTGGTGTACTCAAAAATCATCTAAATTCTTATGAGTCTTTTTGGTAAATTTCTAAGATATTAGTCTCAGTCAGGAGCTTTTTAGTTTTCAAGGATCATATCTGAGAAAAGTCAAATATAGACAGACACCTAAGCATGTAGAGCTACAAGCTCAAAAGCTTCTGAGCCACAGAGTACCTAGCGTTTAATATCTTTCAGGAGTATGTTGTCTATGCCAGCACTGCAAAACCTATGAGGAACACTGGTTCAAGTCAACTATGACTTTCTTGGCTTTAATACATTAGCATTAATTGTTGGAAGAGACCATACAATCTTTCTTAATCTGTGGCTAAACTGAACATAAGGATATGTCTAAACAAATTTTGTATTGGAAAAATTGTGTGTCATGTTAAACTGATCTTCAGGACTGGATAGTGAAAGCTGCCAGTTAGTGTTGGTTCATTGTGCTTTCTTCTCTGTGAAGATAACTGGGCAATATCTCTGCAGCATTTGTGGGACTCCTTGTGGCACATTAGAAGTTACCTAATAGAAAGAGATTCAATATATAAAATTTTGATATCGGGAAAACTATAAAGTATATTTTCTAAATCAAAACGTAGTATTGAATTTAAACTTCTGCCCTTGGCAAGCATTATTCCTTACTTAGTGGATGATAGCTAGCTTTTACTATGGCTTAATAGGCTCCCTTGTATGAATTGGACACTGAAGCTGATAACTCTTCTGCCAAAATGTTAGAACACCTAGAAGCTATATTAATAATTTAAGGGATCTGGAGACTTCAGTGTTTGTAGTTGCTGGGAAATTTATCAAGTCTTTACATGATACTGTCTCTTCTAGAAGAATGGAAGAGACTTCAGAAGCACTTGTATAGGTTAAACAAAAAGGTGCAGGAGGGGCTTTATACTGCTCTATCTACCTCTGCAATTGATTTGGCTGTAGAATTATTTACCACCCTCCCACACACACCAAGTCACCTAGCCTAGATTACTTTTGAGCAGTGACATATTTTCCTTGCTGCATTATCAAATGATACACTGTAGTAAGGCAGCTTTCTTCAATTATTTAAAGGGATGCCTCAATTTTTGATAGGTTTTCAGAAGGGCAAGGATTATTCTGCCCCTCTGTTTTTACCGCTTCGTATCAGCAAATGTAACATGAAAACTATTGCAAAGAACTGATACCCAGAGATGACTTCTATGGAAAAAATGCAGTAATTGATCCGGTATATTTGAATCTCGCATTTATGAAGATTTGCTCAACTCCAGTATTCTCAGATATTGTCATAATTCAGTAAAACAACTTTTTGAATAAGAACTTTGGATACCCAGTACATAGCCTTCACTGACTTTACTTCACTGCTGACCTCCAGTAATTTCCTAAATTGCTTGCTTCTCCCACAAGAACTCTTACATCTACTCTCATGTTACCCTTTGTTTATGGGAAAAATCTCAGGCAGAATCTGTTGGATTCCATTTCAGTCTTAATGCCTTAAAAATCATCTGTGCTATAATGCATAGATAAAACTGCCATCTGATAAAAAGGATGCTGCTGACAAAGTATGACTACTGCTATAGCTAATTTGTGCTGAAATATCTTATTTGTTACCCAATCCTCCCTTTCTATAATCTGCTTGTTCTTCGCACACTCATTTGAGGTTGGACTACTATATCTACTATATATAGGTTTACTATATTTGTATAGTGCCTACTAGGACAGAACTCCAATTTGATTGAGGCGTCTAGGTGCTATTGCAATAGAAAAAACTAATGTGTAATGTAATCATAGTGTATAAAGGACCACCAATCAGGACATGACCAATAGTGGAGGACTAAAATTTTTTAGGTTTTTGTGGAAGGATGTTTTGAAGAAGGTGGAATTTAGGTCAAGAAGGAAGGGCATTTCAGGCATGAGGGCCTACCTTGTAGAAAGAGTGGGTCTGAGAAAAATATGGGGTTGGTAAGTAAAGCTGGTAAGTCGGTTATTTTTTTTGTGGGGAAAAAAAACTCAATACTTAAAAATAAATTCCTGCAAAATTTCAGTTCTTTGGTGAAAAGTTTTAAGTGCTCTGTGTGTTTTGAAAATTATGAGTATGGTTTTGTTTTTGTTTGGTTTGTTTCCAAAACCTGGTTTCCAGCTTCCAGTTTAGGATCCAGTTTTTGACCAAAACAAACTTTTGGCAACACTTCTTATTTTGGTTGAAAAGCCATTTTGAATAGAAAAAATCGGCTCCAATAATGAGGCGTGTGATAGTGGACTCTAGAGAAGTTTTATCAGAAGAACTTGTATCTCACAGCTTTGGAGAACCAAGCCAGAAATTCACAATACTTGACTATTTGTGATAACAATGACACTGTGTCCATGCCATTCTGCATGTGAAAGACTTTAGCTCAAGGAATGAACTCAAAAATATCACATCTTGCTATGAGAGCCGTATATGATATCAGGAAAAATAGGATAGTTGAATGCTACCCTGGCTCCTGCAGTGGTAGATTCAGTGTATGGCTAAACATTCCTGGATGGATATGTACTGCTAATGTAAAACCAGTGGTTATCTGGTGCCAAGGGGCCAAATCATATTTGCCTCCCCCACCCCCTGCCTGCCTGACTGCCCCATGCAGCCTGTCCCTGCACAGGGCAGGACCCTTGGGACCCCTCCTGCTCTGTGCAGAAGGATTCATAGGGTGGGCAGGGCCCACAAGGTACGGGGGAAGGCAAATGTGGCAGTCCCCAGGCACCAGACAGCTTCTGCCGGGCTGCAGGGGGCTGCTTGGCTGGCCCTGCATCAGGGCCAGATTGGAGGGGTCCCAGTGCAGGGTGTCCAGTTTCGGGGCACTGGTGCTGCCCCCACCCTCCCACCACATGGGCCAGAGGGAGCAGGGCAGCCATGGCGTGGCCCTCGGCATTGAGGTGGTGGTGGGGCCGGGCCAGAGGCTGCACTGCCCTCCTCCCTCCACTGCAGAGCAGTGTTGCTGGCTGCCCTGTCCCTGGCTGGCTGTCCCGGCCCTCCCAGAATCGAGGCTGCCTTGCCCCCAGGCCCTGGAGAGTGCACATTCAGAGCTGGTGGGTCAGGGGTGAAGTGGCCCAAACTCTACTGAACGGGCCCTCTCTAGGGCCCCGCCTGCAAAAGCAGCAACCACACGCCGGCCTGTTCTCTGCCCCCTGGGGTGGGGCAGGTCGGCTGGGGGCAGGGCAGCCAGGAATGCTGCTCTGCAGTGGAGGGAGAGTGGTGTGGCCTCCGGCCCTGGGCTTCTCCCCCGGTTCAGCACCAGGGGCTGTGGCACAGCCGCCCCACTGCCTCTGGCCCGTTCCGTCTGGGAAGGCAGGGGTTGGCACTGGTGCCCTGAAACTGGGCAGCGTGGGCTGGGACCCCTCCAATCCGGACCTGGTGTGGGGCCAGCTGGGTGACACACCCCTGCAGCCCAGTGCCTGGGGGCCAGGCCCTCCCCTTCCCCCCTGGGTCCGTACGCCACTGTAGTAAAACTATCACATGAGGTTTGAAAATATCAAATACTGTGATATTTCTCTTGCTTTTAGGTTTTAAAATCTGTGCATACCCACTCTTTAGTTGTCCATGACCATTTCTGATTATCATATCTGAACTGATATGTAGAAATCTGAGGAATTTTCTAATCCCTTAGAGATGGAAACAGTAACGGAAGAAGAAAAACTCAATAACTACAATGCTATTTCTGAAGAAGCAGTCAAGGAGGAAGATGCATCACTGCCGAGTAGCTGGGAAGAAAACTGATGAGTACTGGATTGTTCCCCCTCCTGCATATCAGAAGGATAGTGGCAGTACAATATGCTCTTTAAGTATGTAAAAGGAGGAAAAGAGTCAGAGGAAAGAAGAGTACATGGTACACTCCTAGAACAACAGCTCTGTGAAACGCTGGCAAAATAAACATTCAGTAACTAGAAAAATGTCTGTGCAGAACATACTTGTAAGCACCCAGTATGAAAGGTCTTCGCTTTTTCTTGTCCCCCATTTTAACCCTTCCCCTCCCTATGAATTTCAGAAAATTGGGCTTTCAGCAGATTAATTGAAACTGAAATATTGGCTATTGTCCCCCTAAATTTGTTTTACAGGTTTTGTTTTGCTGAATGGCAGGTTTCTGACAGGTGAAAACTATTTGATCTTGCCAAATTCCCCTCTTTGTTTGTCAGACTAAAGGCTGTTTGCTATTTTTTCTTGGAAACTAGCTTCAGCAAAACTAGAAATAAATTTAGATTTCAATTCTTCAGTCTGAGTCAAATCCTGCTGTTCAATTTGATATAAAGACTGAGAAACTGAGTGGTAAATTGAATGTTCATGTTTAATTTTGGAACAGTAGGCAAAATCATGCTCTGCCACACACCCATTCAACCTCTTACTACAGCTTTGTATGGGATGTAAGAGTTTAATTGGGTTTTGCAAAGTGTAAGAGGGCCATTGGTTACACAGTCTTCAACTTCAAATACATCAGTTTTCACAGATGGATAGGACAAAGCTACTCATTTCCTTCCTGCTTTTTACTATAACTAAATATTTCAGGTTATTTTTTAGTGGTTAATATCAAAACCACAATACAGAAGAGTTTCCATATCTTGCCATTTTAGGATTGTCTTTTTTAATCTTTCAAGTTTCCCATTTGCTTTTTCAATTCAGAAATAATCTACACAATTGACTTGGTCCACAGGAGTGGTTGTCAGTGTCAGAGGAAGTGGTGTTGTAGAGAATGCACTTGGTTTCAGACAGTTAGTTGCTAAGTAAAACTTCAAATTATCCCACTTGAAGGATTGCCATAACATAAGATATCCTATATTCATATGAATGGGAGGGAAATGGGAAGATAATTGTTCATGCTAAACATGCTGTATTACAGGTGTGGCCAAATTTACTGACTGCCATGCACTCCAGCTTGCCCCCACTGGGCAGAATTCTGTAGCTCCACCACCCTGCCACAAGGCAGAAGTTCAGAGTTCCTCATCCCAGGCTAGCAGGTGGAAAATAGGGGAGGTTCTGAGCCACACTTGAACTGTAAAAACTGTATGCAGCTCCCAAACCACCCAGTTGTAGTAGATTTTAAAACATCCTGGTGAATGTGGGAGCATGGGACTTCAAACTATGTGAGTGCCTTGGGACCGAGTCAGTGATTAGGTAAAGGAAGTTGTAATGTCTCGCACCTGTACAAATCCCATGTTGTCCATTGAATGTGTTCTTTGGCACGTGCTGTATCCTATATATCCATAAACAAAAGATGTACAAATTGTCCCCTTCCTTTATCTCTGCCCTGACCAGCAGCCAACCTTATCATCCATTAGAAACGATCTCTTCCCTTTTGATGCCTCTGCAATCCAGTTCGTGTCTGATGCCGTGTGCAGTGTGTTTATGTTGGGAGCAGGGGGCATGACAAAGGGAGACTTAATGTGCGGGAGAGAGAGAGAGAGAGTGTGTGTGTACTTCTGGAGAGAGGGGTTATTATAGGGGCATAACTGGAGGAGGCATGAAGAGAGAGACTTGGCTGATAACAACCTACAGGAGGTTCACCATATGCAAATCTACTAGTTCTGCTCCTGACGTCTCCTTTGTTTGGAGGACTGTTCTCTTTTGTTGGCAAGTCCAGCCACATTAGCTCTGATTCAGCTGAGCCTGGACAGATTTGAGCTCAATAGATGACTTAGTCTTGAAAATTCAGATCACTTTGGGATGGTATTCAGCACCCCGACAATCCAATTGAAGTGCTTTCATATGTAGAGACAAGGTACGTTTAAATTATTTGAGTGGAACAAGCTGCTGTTCTGTAAGACAAGATCCCCAACATAGATCTGGCCATACCTTAAAAGGTCCATCCATTAAAATGAACATAAACATTGAAAGTCTGGGATGTTCTTTTTAATGGAACCAAACTGTTTAAGGCTTACCCATATCTTCATTTTCATATTGTGACGCTGTCAGGATTTAAGGAACCATTTATGATATTATTTTGTATTAATATTTTATGATCGTTATAATCCATAGGAACTATGCCATGTTTGGTGTCAATAGAAAGGTAATAATTTGTGGGGAATGATTATATAGTTTATGTGTAGGATTTGTATTCATATTAGAAGGTAGGAATATGATTGTTATATTTTAACTTGTGTAAGGCTGGGGAAACTCCCCAGACTGAATGTCTACCTGGCCATTGTCTCCTTAATGGCCCATTAAGGAAGCTCCCCAGTATAATGGGCCGAAGAAGAAAACCTGTTGAGCCACTAGGACTGGAACATGTGACTCAACTCCAATTTGATTGGAAAGAACTGCACACAGCATGGAGAAGGCCAGAGGTGATAAAAGGCAGCAACTCCAACTCCATCTGGCTCTCAAGTCCTCAGTCTACAGCCAACACCCATCTCTGGAACTATTCCTCTGAGACTGAACAAAGGATTGAGGCCCACCCTGATGCTGGGTGTTTACCAGAGGAACAAGCCTGCAAACTGCTTTTCATGAACTTTAAATCATTTGTATGTATGTGATTCGCTTTGACCCTTTAACATCTCTCATATTTTGCTTCTTTTCTTCTTATATTAAACCTTTAGTTGTAGTTGCTAAAGGATTGGCTACCAGTGTGGTATTTTGGGTAAGATCCAAACCTATATTGTTCTGTGTGCTGTGGCTGGCCCTTTGGGGTCAGGAGAACCTATATCTTTAAGGGACCGTGCAGCTAAGTGGGAGCCAGAGGAGCTGGAGTGCAATAAAAGGAGCTGTTTCTATTTTGGCCAGATTTCTTGGTACCCAGTGTGGGGAACCAGAAGCATGGTTGTGACTGATAGGGAGACTGGTTTAAGTACCACCCATCAGTGTGTGGGGAGTTTGGATCCTGGTTTTGCAGCTTGCCCTGATTTTTGCACACCCAGGAGGGTATCCCAGGAGGCCCCGGTCACACATATCTCTGTAAAAGCCTATTCTTTATGCTGAAAACGAAAAACAGATATTTTACAGGGTATACTCAGTATTTCTTGGTGATTGTGGAGATGGGGGTATTGAGCTTCCCTAATGCATGTTTTTGTATTTCTATTTTTATTCCTGCCCCAAATCAGAGTGTATATTGAAATTTGGAAAAACACAAAGATTTTTTTTAAAATCTCAAAGCTTGTTTGTATTTGGTTCTAGGTAAAGGTTTGAGTCTTTTAACTGAGCTAGTTTACTCAACTGTAGCAAAAAAGGTGCTGAGCTTGAATTCCTTTTTCAGAAAGATGATTTAAAAAGGACTCCTGCTGCTGCCAAGAGCACATCCCTTATTAGTTAGCACAGAACATGTATTCCATTCTCCTAGTGTTCTGGAGTACTGCCTATGTATATCTACTCTGCTTTAGAGTAGCAATCAAAACTATATCTGCCTGGGGTGTATAACATCAGGAGATTCACTTGTTGATCTGAACACTGACAAAACAGAAATGTTCTTTTGGTTCAATAATCCCAAATCTCCCACAGCTCCCTGTAGAAAGAAACCAATCCAGTGGTTTTTAAGACCCAGGGTTCCCTGATTTTATTTTATTTTTTTTCCTTATTCTGAAAATATTACTCCATTCCTGGCTAACTCAGTTACTCACCACTCTCTCCTTATGTCCCGATTACCTCCAGTATTTGCTTGAATATGTTCTGGTTTTAACTGTACATTATGGGGGTTATTCTATGTTATAGCAGTGCAAACAAGCAAGGCAGAATACAGAGTTAGCCACAGCACATTAGTTGATATCCATGTACATCTATTAATTTAGGCAAATAGTTGCAAGGGAAAGAGTCTATAAACAGATAGGAATTTTTTTTTCTTAAATTAAGGCCACAATTTTCCAACTGAACATTCATTGCAGAATAGTTGGAGAATTACGATGTGCAAGAAGATGGTAAAATTAGCCGTATATAAATGTGTCTACAATGTAATCTGCATATAATAACCATAAAAAGGTAATACTGTTAAAATCTCATTTGGAAATTCAACCTTAAGGTAAATAACTTGGAAATGTCAGCTAAAATATGGCATCTTTTATTAAAGACCATGACTATTTTCCCATCAAAATGTAGGTATTTTGAAATACTTACTGTAACTTTCCTCTAAGTTCTATATTCAATTATTTGAAATGTAGTTTCATGTCTAAATATTTCATTTCTGAACTTATTTTTGTTTATATTTCTAATTAAGAAAATTAATGCAAAATATATCTTAGATTTAACTGCAAAACTGAATTTTTCTCCCTCTTCTCTTGAAAGTAAATTGAACACTCATAAAAGGTCCTAAATTGGAGTGTCCTGAAGTCAGACGCCATTGCTTGCTGCATGCAGCAAGATGAGCAACATTTCTAGCTCCCTATTCGTTGGTGTGACTGCCTGCTAAGGGTTCCATTTATAAGGTACAGAGGTTCAAGAAACCACTTGCTAAGAAGCTGGATAGGAGGCAAGGCATTCACTCCACAGCTGGCATAGGGGAGTGATGTGCTATTTAAAAGATTCTCCTTGCAGGGACGATACATGTCACTACCACTATATATAGAACATTGTGTAAATTATACAAGCTGCCCTTATGTTGCTTGTGATAATGGTTTCCAAAATGCGGATGGCTGTCTAGGAATGGACTGAACTATCAATTTATTTCACATAGGCCATGAAACAGCTGTCAGATGGGAACCAGTTTCAGTCAGCAGATCTCCTTTTGTATAGGAAATCAAACCTTTTTTTTAGAAATACAATTCTGAACACTGAAAATTAAATTTCCAATAAACTCAAGATGGTCCATTAATACCAATCATGTGTAATCTTGTTTTAGTTACAGATGTTTCCACAAGTGAGAAGTGTTTATAACAAGAAAAATGCCTTTAACCAATCTAATTGAATTTAGGCAGTACTGTGTAGCATTTTGAACTGCAGGAGGACAGAGAAAACCCATCAATTTATGGCTGGCAAATGTTTCAGGAAATTTATCACTTGCCCTTTACTAATTTTAAAAAAATATTTATTTTACTATAGCCGCCAGAAAGGCTTTTAAAGCTGAGGTGGATTAAACAAAAGTAGCTGTAATTTTCCAAAACCAACAGCAGGGTCCTTCAGAAGTCCTATTTTGTCTGAACGTCTTAAAAATAAAATTGGGATGGTGCGGGTGGTGGTGGGAGAGACTGAATATGTGGGACTGTTCTTGAAAATAGAGATGAGAAAAAAGAACACTTTTTTCCCCATCAGCAAAGATCAGGGTGAAAACTTACTTGCAGGGGGAGTGGGCATTTAAAAGCATCAAGTACTTTGCCACAAAATGAATCCTCTTTGACCTACCTATTTCTGTAGATCATTCAGCTGCTCAATGTTTGTTTCTGGTTCTACAAATAAGCATATGCAGTTGGATGAATTGTGGGCTGGATGAACTGCATCCGAGGGTGCTGAGGGAGTTGGCTGAAGTGATTGCAGAGCCGCTGGCTATTATCTTTGACAACTCGTGGCGAATGGGGGAGGTCCTGGAGGATTGAAAAAGGCAAATATAGTACCTATCTTCAAGAAAGGGAAAAAGGAGGATCCGGGAAACTACAGACCGGTCAGCCTCACCTCAATCCCTGGGAAAATCATGGAGCAGGTCCTCAAAGAATCCATCCTGAAACACTTGGAGGAAAATAGAGTGATCAGGAACAGTCAACATGGATTCACCAAGGGTAAATCATGCCTGACCAACCTGATTGCCTTCTATGATGAGATGACTGGATGCGGGAAGTGCCACTGATGTAGTATACCTCAACTTTAGCAAGGCTTTTGATATGGTTTCCCACAGCATTCTTGTCAGCAAGTTAAGGAAGTATGGGTTGGATGAGTGGACCGTAAGGTGGATCGAAAACTGGTTAGATCAACGGGCTCAGCGGGTAGGAATCAATGGCTCGATGTCTAGTTGGCAACCGGTAACGAGTGGAGTGCCCCAGGGCACTGGGGCCGGTTCTGTTCAACATCTTCATTAATGATCTTGATGATGGGATAGACTGTGTGCTTAGTAAGTTCGTGGATAACACTAAGCTGGGTGGAATAGTAGATTCTCTGGAGGGCAGGGACAGGATCCAGGGAGACTTGGACAAATTGGAACAGTGGGCCGAAAGAAACCTCATGAGGTTCAACAAAGACAAGTGCAAAATCCTACACTTAGGACGGAAAAATCCCATGCAGTGCAACAGGCTGGGGACCGATCGGCTAAGAAGCAGCGCTGTAGAAAAGGACCTGGGGTTATGGTGGATGGGAAGATGAATATGAGCCAACATTGTGCCCTTGTTGCCAAAAAGGCCAATGGCATATTAGGCTGCATCATAGGAGTATTGCCAGCAGATTGAGGGATATGATGATTCCCCTCTATTCGACACTGGTCCCGCTGCATCTGGAATACTGTGTCCAGTTTTGGGCTCCCCACTACAGAAAGGATGTGGACAAATTAGAAAGAGTCCAGTGGAGGGCAACAAAAATTATTAGGGGGCTGGGGCACATGACTTATGAGGAGAGACTGAAGGAACTAGGCTTATTTAGTCTACAGAAGAGAAGACCGAGGGGAGATTTGATAGCAACCTTCAACTACTTGAAGGGGTGCTCCAAAGAGGAGGGAGCTGGGCTGTTCTCGATGATAACAGAGGACAGAACAAGGAGCAATGGTTTCAAATTACAGCTGGGGAGGTTGAGGTTGGAAATTAGGAAAAACTTTCTCACTAGGAGGGTGGTGAAGCATTGGAATGGATTACCTAGGGAAGTGGTAGAATCTCCATATTTGGAGATTTTTATGGCCTGGTTAGACAAGACCTTCGCTGGGGTGATTTAGTGGGAGTGGTCCTGCTTTCTAGCAGGGGGTTGGACTAGATGATCTCATGAGGTCCCTTCCAACCCTATTATTCTATGAACACATTTTTAGTGTGCAGTTTTGCTGCCATTTCAAAGTACTACAGAGTCTGGAAGGGCAAATCAAATATGCTTACTCAATTACATAAATTAGTATTCCTTTTCTAATTAAATTATAAATGCTTCATACCAAAGACCTTGTTTTTGTACGTTTCTCTAAAGCATCTAGTATGCTGTTTTTTTTTTTTCTCCAATAATATTCAATTAGCAGAATATTATTGGAGCGGTGTTTTCTTATCACCATCAACTGTTGATAGGAGCAGACCAAATTCTGTCTGACAGGTGCAACTCAGGTACTTGCCTCTGATTCACCTCTGATCTCTTTAGCCACCCTTAGCAAGCGACACTTGCATTACTGACCCTGCTCTCCGTGGTAGTGAAGAGTCCTGAGCTGTAACTCCCTTCCCAGGCCTCCAGGTTTGCTTGTGGGACCAGTGTCCTAAAACATCAATGGCTAGGAAGATTATAGTCACTAGAAGGCTGTTCCAGATATTAAAAAAAAAAAAAAATAGGAGTGGTTAGACTAGAAAGCCGCATGTCCTCTACAGGATACCAAGCTGTTTCATGAGGAAGCTAGTTGTCCAATGCTCCTAATGGAGTGGTAAAGAATGTTCATCCCTGGAAAAGCTGAGGTGAGGAAACAGTCTATTTCCCTTCTGTCTTCTCTTGCAAAGAAAACAACAACAAGGATAGAAAGGGGTGAGAAATGCTTAAGTCGACTTAAGGAAAGCCCAGTGTGGACGCGGAGTAGTTTAGGTCGACTTAAGCCTCCTTAAGTTGACCTAACTTGTAAGTGTAGATGCACCCTAAAACTGTAAATATTGTAGGCTTCCACATATTAAGGAAACGTGCAAAACTGCTAAACTTCATTCTTAACGTGATTTTTTCTTCATTCGTTATCCAACACTGGAGTTGAATGATTATAAAGAAGCTTTTTCTAAATACTGCTTTTTAGTATTTATAAATGTACAGAGCTGACTTCTCAACTGTTTGTAAACAGTTGCTGAAGAAGCCATTTTGTAGTGCTCAAAGCTCCAAGTTTTATTTGTTTTTTAATAAAATACCCAAATTAAGCTGCATGTTCGCTGGTACCAACTCCTGGCATATTAATTATTTTTTATTGATATATAAACAAATGTAGAGTAATTCTGTGACAATATAATGTTCATAATTCAAAACTGTGTGCTGAATGTCTATAAGTACTGATCTATAATTAGAGAAGTTATAGAGAAATTCTCATTGAGTATACAATATTTGAAATATAAGCTTTTGAGACTTGATTGGATGTATATAGATCGTGGTCAGTTTTTGCTTACTGACTGGATGATCATAACCTTGACAAGTTTTCTGATAAATGGGGGATTGAATCTGGGACCTCTGGAGTTATAGCAGTGAACATCTATTTGAGTTAAATGGCCAAATCCATTAGCGTGAGGATTCCTATAGTACTGGGAAAATCTTGATTTCCATTCTGTGGGAAATTTGTTTCCTGTAAACCAAAATTCCCTAAACAATTTTGTTTTGGATTTATCAAAACATTTCATTTTGATTGACTTTTAAATATCTAATCAATAAAAAAATTGAAACAAATGTTTAGAGATGAGAAATTAAAATGTTGCATTATGAAATGCCCTATTCTGATTTTTCATCTGAAAGCTGGCAAGAAAGGCTATCAAAGCATTAAGAATTCCTAAGAAGATATGGGCACTGGAAGAGGTACCAGATGACTGACTGACAAGGCAATAGTTGTAACACTCCTGAAGAAAGGAGATGCTACCAATTTGAATGATTAGCAGTGTAATCTTATTAGTACCAGAAAAAATCATGATGAAAATAACTATCTACAGATTAAAACCAGTTTGAGAAGTAGCAGTAGACAAGGAACTGTGCTACTTCATACCAGGCTCCTGCACTTATCCGATATTTGTGTTGACTGATGGGAGGGTGGGGGGAGAAGAGGGAAGGTGTAGAGTGAGTGAGAATGGGGATTAAAGATGCTGCTGTTTTCATTAACTTCACAAAGGCATTTGATTTGGTTTGGAGAGAAGCATTATAGAAAATCTAGTGGCATTCAAGATGGAGTTACTGTAACTATAAAAATTGTGTATGCAGGCTTCTGTGGTGCCAAAAGAATTGATGGAACTCATGCAAGTCAGCTTGCTATAAAGCAAGGGGGCATGGAATCACCATTGCTTTTCAATATATTCTTCAACTTTAAGAATGGCTGACAAGCTGCATGGTGTGTATGATACTGGCTGATCTAGAATAAACCTCTTCAGCTTAAGGGGATGATGTTGTATAACCTGTGGGCACACTTGAATTAATGATACTCTTTGCTATCTTGAAAAATTGGTCTAGTTGACTTGAACTCATAACAAATGCCAGAATGATGAATTGGTTGCATATTGGAAGAGGAGCAATAGATGAAGTGTTGAAATGCAGCAGTTAAGATTTTACCTTTTTCTAAAACTTGTGCATCTAGGAAGCTTCCTCAGTGCCAATGGTTCCATGAAGGATAAGATTAGAAGGAGATGTGCTTTAGCTACAAGTTATGCACAGAAACTGATGGCATTATAGACTGAAATTTTCACTTTGGTACAAAAAAAGTTTATCAAACCAGTGTATTAACAGCACTACTTTATGGCCTGGAATCATTTACATTAAATGAAATTGGCATTAGAAAGCTGGAGACAGTGAAATTAAAAGCTCTTCAGAAGATGGCAAGTGTCAAGTGGAATAATTTTAATACCAAGTGAGAATAGGATGTGCAATCTTGCTTGGCTGGAGCTGAAGAGGTTATAGTGACAGGATTTGTTTAAAGAGGACAAGTGGATGATAGGATGCTAAAGAAACTGATGCAAATTCAGCCAAGAGCCATCTGACCTAAAAGGTGATTAACTAGATGGTGGGACATTATCTGCAGGGACATAACCTGGTTGGGCTGAAGGAAGAACAAGTCATGGGAAGGAAAGAATGGTGATGCTGTTCGCCATGCCTGGGGATGAGAAGAAAATAGTATGCTGCTTGTACGTTAAATTCTTTCTTATTATTTTCAGAAATTTTCAAATGTCTACCAGACTTCATTGTGTGGCTTTGCAGTCTTTTATGATATAGTGCAGCACATTTTCCATGAGTGAAATGGGATTGAAATAGTTGAGTTAACCATGTGATTCGTATGGACATTGGAAATCTGAGGGCAGATGTCTTCATTTTACATATACATTTATTGCTTCAGATGGAGTAATGAGATGCCAAGACTGACTGGACACAGGAATGAATAAGATAAAGCAGACGTGATGCCACCGCCACCAAATATATAGCTCTTTTTTTTTTTTTTTTTTTTTTTTTTTTTTTTTGTAAATCTCTTATCCACTACTTTCTCTTAGCTTAGGCTATAGTTCCAGAAACTACTTGCCTATTCCTATCAGTCAGGTAGTTTTCAGGAGCCACAGCCTGAGTGAAACGGAATGAATAAAAGGTGACAATCTGCCAGATCTTCACTTTCCTTTCTTGCCAAGCCTTAGTCTCTTTTCAATGCCTGCATGAGTTTGGATTTGGATTTCCCCTTCCCCATCTTAGAATCATAGAATCATAGAATAATAGGGTTGGAAGGGACCTCACGAGGTCATCTAGTCCAACCCCCTGCTAAAAAGCAGGACCACTCCCCCTAAATTATCCCAGCCAGAGTTTTGTCTAACCGAGCCTTAAAAATCTCCAAAGATGAAGATTCTACCACCTCCCTAGATAGCCCATTCCAATGCTTCACCACCCTCCTCGTGAGAAAGTTTTTCCTAATATCCAACCTTGACCTCCCCAGCTGTAATTTGAAACCATTGCTCCTTGTTCTGTCGTCTGTTACCCTCGAGAACAGCCTAGCTCCCTCCTCTTTGGAGCAACCCTTCAAGTAGTTGAAGGTTGCTATCAAATCTCCCCTCAGTCTTCTCTTCTCTAGACTAAATAAGCCTAGTTCCTTCAGTCTCTCCTCATAAGTCATGTGCCCCAGCCCCCTAATCATTTTTGTTGCCCTCCGCTGGACTCTTTCTAATTTGTCCACATCCTTTCTGTAGTGGGGAGCCCAAAACTGGACACAGTACTCCAGATGCGGCCTGACCAGTGTCGAATAGAGGGGAATTATCACATCCCTCGATCTGCTGGCAATACTCCTACTGATGCAGCCTAATATGCCATTGGCCTTTTTGGCAACAAGGGCACACTGTTGGCTCATATTCATCTTCCCGTCCACCATAACTCCCAGGTCCTTTTCTACAGCGCTGCTACTTAGCTGATCGGTCCCCAGCCTGTAGCAGTGCATGGGATTTTTCCGTCCTAAGTGCAGGACTTTGCACTTGTCTTTGTTGAACCTCATGAGGTTTCTTTCGGCCCACTGTTCCAATTTGTCCAAGTCTCTCTGGATCCTGTCCCTGCCCTCCAGAGTATCTACCATTCCCCCCAACTTGGTGTCATCCGCAAACTTACTAAGCACGCAGTCTATTCCATCATCAAGATCATTAATGAAGATGTTGAATAGAACCGGCCCCAGGACCGACCCCTGGGGCACTCCACTCGTTACCGGTTGCCAACCAGACATCGAGCCATTGATTCCTACCCGCTGAGCCCGTTGATCTAACCAGTTTTCGATCCACCTTACGGTCCACTCATCCAACCCATACTTCCTTAACTTGCCAACGAGAATGTTGTGGGAAACCGTATCAAAAGCCTTGCTAAAGTCAAGGTATATCACGTCAACGGCTCTTCCCGCATCCACAAATCCAGTCATCTCATCATAGAAGGAAATCAGGTTGGTCAGGCACGATTTGCCCTTGGTGAATCCATGTTGACTGTTCCTGATCACTCTATTTTCCTCCAAGTGTTTCAGGATGGATTCCTTGAGGACCTGCTCCATGATTTTCCCAGGGATTGAGGTGAGGCTGACCGGTCTGTAGTTCCCCGGATCCTCCTTTTTCCCTTTCTTAAAGATAGGTACTATATTTGCCTTTTTCCAATCCTCCGGGACCACCCCCGTTCGCCACGAGTTCTCAAAGATAATGGCCAGCGGCTCTGCAATCACTTCCCCCAACTCCCTCAGCACCCTCGGATGCAGTTCATCCGGCCCCATGGACTTGTGCACTTCCAATTTCATTAAGTGTTCCCTAACCTGACTTTCCATCACTGAGGGCCACTCTTCTCTCCAGTCCGCGTTACCCCGTGTAGTAGCCTGGGAGCTGGCCCGCCCTGTGAAGACTGAAGTAAAAAAAGCATTGAGTACTTCAGCCTTTTCCGCATCATCCTCCACGAGGATGCCTGCCCCATTCAGTAAGGGACCTACACCACCTCTGATCCTTTTCTTGTTGCTGATATACTTATAGAATCCCTTTCTGTTATCCTTCACATCTCTTGCTAGCTGCAACTCCAATTGTCCTTTGGCCTTTCGGATTTGATCCCTGCAGTCCCGAGCAATATCTTTATACGCCTCCCTTGTCATCTGTCCAAGCTTCCACTTCTTGTAAGCTTCCCTTTTATGTTTCAGCTCCCCGCAGAGTTCCCTGCTAAGCCACGCTGGTCGCCGTCCACATTTGCTGTTCTTTCTGCACATCGGAATGTTATCTTCCTGTGCCTTTAACAGGGTTTCTTTAAAATACAGCCAGCTGTCTTGGACACCTTTCCCCTTCAGATCAGCTTCCCATGGGACCCTGCCCATCAGCTCCCTAAGGGAGCCAAAATCTGCTTTTCTGAAGTCCAGGGTGTGTGTTCTGCTTCTTTCCTTCCTTCCATTGATCAGGATCCTGAACTCTACCATCTCATGGTCGCTGCTGCCCAGGTTGCCATTTACTTCTACTTCCCCGATCAATTCTTCTCTGTTTGTGAGCAATAGGTCTAGAGGTGCAAGGCCCCTAGTTGGTTCCTCCAGCATTTGTACTAGGAAGTTGTCTTCAATATTCTCCAAAAACTTCCTGGATTGCCTGTGCACTGCTGTATTATCTTCCCAGCAGACATCAGGATAATTGAAGTCCCCCATAAGAACCAGGGCCTGCGACGATCTGGAAACTTCTGTTAGTTGTCCATAGAACGCCTCATCCACCTCCTCTTTCTGGTCTGGCGGTCTGTAGCAGACACCCACCACAACATCCCCCTTGTTGCATTCTCCCCTAAACTTAACCCACAAGCTTTCAACCATCTTGTTTCCACTTTCATAGTGGAGCTCCGAGCAGTCGTACAGCTCTTTTACATATAACGCTACTCCTCCCCCCCTTTTTCCCTGCCTGTCCTTCCTGAACAATCTTCCTAACACAAAATCCCTTTTTAAATCTTTTAGGCTATGTGTACACTAGAAAAGTTAAGTCGACTTAACAAAAGTCAACTTAACTTTTCTAGTGTACACATAGCCCCTTTTCAACCTTATTAAGTCGACTTAACACTTTAAATCGACTGAATACGGTCGATTTAGGCACTAATTCCCATCCACACTGGCTTAAGTCTACCTAATAAGGTTGACTTAAGTGTTAAGTTGACCTAAAACAAGGTCTGATTAAGTAACAGCTTAAGTTGACTTAAGGAAAGCCCACTGTGGACACGGTGTAGTTTAGGTCCACTTAAGCCTCCTGAAGTCGACCTAACTTGTAAGTGTAGATGCACTCTTAGGTATTTATCTAACCTTTATCACTATAATACATGAAAACCCCATACTCTTTAATGTATTTATTCTCTCAACAATCTTGTGAGATAAAGTAGTGTTCTCTCCAATTTTACAGATGGGGAACCAAGGCACAGAGACAAGGCAACGTGTCCAAGATCACACAAGATACTTTAGAATAGCAGGAATTGAGCTAAGACTCTCAGACAATAGTCTCAAACACAAGCCATCCTTCCTTTGTTGGACTCCTTTCTTCATTTGTGTCCTCTGTTATCCCTTTATTCTCGGCTCTCCTCTACAAAACAGTCCAAAAGGTGTTCGTTTAAGGATAGAAATGGGCAAAAAGATATAGTTCTGGTTTTACAAAAGTTCTTTTTGCTTTTGGCTCTCCAGAAGCAAAGCTGAAAGTAGTGGCATATTGGCTCTAGTTCTCATGCTACTCAAAACTCCACAGTTGGCAGGAATTAGAATAATCATTTTTGGGGTTGTTTTTGACTCTGTTCTGGAGATCTTTAGACATACAGCTCAGGGGCAGATTAAGGCTATGGCTATGGTCCCTGGAAGGCTACACCAGAGACCATACAGCACGCTGACTGGCCTGGTCCACCCTTGGGGATGGATCTGCCAGCCCAGAGCTGGGATGGGAGTGTGGAGCCCAGCCTCTGGCCCAGGGAGGCCCCACCCCACAACACCGGCAGGGTGGAAGGGGGCCCTGGGCATGGGTCCCATCAGCCTGTGTGGTAATCGGCCCCAGTATAACTAGCATAATCTCCATCAAGGGCCTATTGACTCTTATGTTGTGCTAGAGTAGTGTGTAAGGGGCATCTCTTTTGTGATCATGGTAAACTAGCAGAATGTAGAAAACAGAAGTTAAGTTATAAGGCAGGGTCTAGTTGGCAGGATTTAGGGACAAATGAGCAGAGAGGAGAATCGGCAAATTAAGATATGCATCCAAATGGTGAGTCTCCTGTAAAACTGTTTTCACTATTGCCTGCAATATAATTAGGATGTGTCATGAGAATTATTTGCACTACTCTTGACAATTCTGTTTTCTGGGAACAGGATTTGTCTGAGCATATGAACCTATTAGTCATGCTTCTGTAAAGAGCAGCCTGACTTCACCAATGAGGTGTGCCAGAAATAGTCACATGGTGCCATTTCAGTAACCTTAGACTGAAAAAATATAGAAAAGTTGCTTGCAATGTATACCCACCCAACACCACACATGTATAACATTGTGGATGGCCCAAAAAATAAAGGCATTGCTTTGTCACCAAACCAAAATATAATTTGGTACCTTTCCATTTTCAATGTAGGAAGCCTGCTTGATTAGGTAGAGTAAAGGTTAAAGGAGGGATTTATTTTTGTGTCCACAAATACAAGATAAATGTTAAATGAGGAGAGAATGTTAACTATGTTGGCAGTAACTGGCCAGCTGTACAGCTAACAAGGATTCTTGGCAAGGCACATATGTAATGGTTTGGTACTGTAAGCTGTTTGTACTTAGTGTTACCACAGCTGGCAGACAGTCGCATCATAGGATTGCTGACAGGCAGTAATCTAATCTGGCCTCCCATTTGTTCTCAGCTTGTATCTATTAAACACATAATCTTCCCCTTTGTTGACCTGAGTGCTGTTTGATATTTGAACGTTGCATTTTATCTTATTGACACCAGGATGGTATAGGTGTTATAATCAAAATCATGTAGAGCTGGATGAACAATACCAATAATTTTTCATAAAAATGTGTTCAGAGTTTCTAATCAGTTGACTTATTCCCCTCTTGTTTGCTTTCCCCATGAATATTTTAGCAAAGGAGTTTGTGGGTAGGAAAGTTTCTCCAAAACGCCAAACTTCAGATGAATACTGAATAGTCAAGGTAAGCAAATTTCAAATCTTTATTCCTGACTGTTCACACTGAAAACATGATTTAAATTGCTTTTCCAGTCAGAATGGAAAGATCAGGTGACTCGTGTCCAATCAACTTGAATTTTGAATAAGCACACAAAAAGATGTGCTTACATTTGAAATTAAAATGTATTTATTAAACTCCTTGTTAGATATTGCATTGTGTTATCAAAGGTAAGTATACCTGTTGCATGCTGCTGTTGCTTTAGTATTTGTTCCAAAGGGTAGCCATGTTAGTCTAGGTCAGCCAAACAAACAAGGAGTCCTGTGGCACTTTTAAAGACTAACAAATTTATTTACTGCATGAGCTTTCATGGGAGCAAATTATTTCCTCCCATTCCATAAATTCCCCATCTTCAAAGTGTCTGAAGTGGGATTTTCTCCCACAAAAGCTCATGCAATAAATATATTCGTTAGTTTTTAAAAGTGTCACGGGACTCTTTGTTTGTTTAGTTTTTGTGTTGCAATCTAATAGAGCAGTAAATAAAACAGTATTTTTAATTATTTCATAGAGTAGTAGGCATTCCATATCTGACAGGTGTCAAGACAGCACAAGAGGAAAACAATCCCTGACCTAGAAAACTTGAAATCTAAAAAGACAAATGGGGAGGGGAGTGGGGAGAACAAGAGGCCAGAGCAGATTGCAGCTAGCGTGGGTTGGAAAACACTGATTTTGTTTTCAGATCTTTTCAGTGGGAGACAAACTTTTCATAAAAGCTTTTTTTTGGCCAGCTTTAGTTGCAGCATGTATAGAAGGTGGTCAGGGTGGTGATTAATGCAATAGCCTGTTTTGTTTAGATTTCACCTCTGCCCTTTTTAGACCTTTTAGCTCCCTGTGACTCTGCCTGTGCCCATCCTACATAATCTTGCATTTGAGAACAGAGATGGAAGGGAGTAGAGCCTCCTGTTGTCACTTTTGTAAGCCTTTTTCCTTCTTATGCATAGATTGAATGGGAAAGATCATGAAGCTTCTCTGTACCCAATTTTCTGTGCCATGCATGTATGCTGTGCATCCCAGGACAGTTATTTCTTTTAGCCATAAGCAGAAAGAAACAAACTGGGTGTTTCTTTCCTAGAAGCTTCATTTTTAGGGACTGCTTAAAAATATATAAATGAAATCTTCCTTGATCTAAGACAAAATGTGCATTTCTCTGCATGAATTCCTCCCTTCTATAATTATCCCACTTTTCTTCTCTTGCAGAGAAAAGCAAATGTTACCAAACCAAAACTGACACAACACATCCCATGGCTACTTGTTGAAAATACATCAGAACTTTTCAGTAGGAAAATAGCAAAAATGGAGGCACTAAGATGAAATACGGATGTGACTGTTTTGTTTCTTTGTTTTTTAAATCATAAAACTGTCAACAACCACAACAAAAATGTGTGTCATTAGAGAAATATTCTCTTTAAACTGTTAAAGATGCAAATGGCCCATTGTAAGAGTCTTGTCAGTTTTGCTAGCTAAAAAGGGATTCCAAGTCAACACAGCTGTTCTGGCTTAATATTTGTAATTGTAAACCTTGTCTGAGAAATGCCAGTATTTTATCTCTAGCTTGATGTGTTCATTCATGCATGGCAACCAGAATGTGAATGATACTTTAAAAACAGAAACTGGGGAGTGGGGGGGACCTACCAAAATGGAGTTATATTTTCTTTTGCCAATTAGTGGTTTGCTTTTGTCTACTTAAATTATACTCCTCTCGTTTGAGGTTATAAAAATGATCTACCACAGCTATGACATTCAGATGATGTAAAATCCCAATGGGAAAGGCACTTTCTGTATCCAAGTATTCCAACAAATAGACTTAGCAATGTAACTGCACCACAGTATTCTTCCAATGCTCCATTCTTGGAGGAAAAACTGAATTAAAATGAGTCAAAGTGAAATAGTTCATGAACATGAGTTTGTTTTGTTTATGATATTTTAAAAAAATATTCAAATGGTTTTTCAAGTGGTTCAGGCTGATTGATGTAATCATCATACTTGGGACTTGAATTGCAGTAAACAATTATTTAAACCCTGTGACTGAATACATACTGCCTTCTTTCCAATTGCAGTTATGCTTACCAAAAGTCAAAGATAGCAAAACCTTGAACACACTGGCACAAATTGAGCTATACTGTAACTCCACTGAAGAACTGACACAGAGCCAATATCCAAAATGAGAATTTGGTCATCAAAATAGTTCTTGTGATAAATTGAATTACATTGTTTAACTTAAGATCCAGATGAAAGCCATTGCCATTTTT
>ML685773.1:397488-505701 GCA_007922175.1 Pelusios castaneus | reverse complement strand
CCCCCCCAGTTCTCTGCCCACCGGCTCCCCGACTCTCCCGGCCCCCTCCCCTTCCCCTTACCTGGCCGGAGCTGCAGGGGCTGCATGCTCAGGGCGGGAGATTTGAAAGGCACCAGATTGGCAGCACAGCTCCCAGGTAGGAGAAGCAGGCGACTGCCCCTGACCACTGATGGGGCCCCTCACTGCTTGGGGCCCTAGGTGGCCACCTGCTTCGCCTACCCCAAAAGCTGCCTCTGGTGGAGGGGGAGAAATCAGGATTTTATTTTAAAACACAATAAAAATACAGACATCCTTGATCCATCATGAGTATTCCTTAAACCTGAGAGTGAGCTGAGGGGTCTAAACTTCTCAGTAAAATATGGGAATGGTTGGTCATTTAAAAATTTCCAGGAGTTCAAAATCACAAAGCCCGGCTTGAAGATCACATATAAGTATTACATGGTTTTGCTTAATGATAAGGATTGTTTCATGTCTATTCTTAGCTCATTGCATTGCCCAACCTCCTCATAGGCTGTGCTAGTGTTACCAAACTTGATTTGTAATCCCAATTGTCCACTATGAAACTTTTTACTGAAAACAATGGCCTACAGACTGCGTTTCAAAATGGACTGAAAACTCTGTTTAAATATTAGCTTTGTTAAACTTTTAGCCTACTTTTAAAGGAAGCAGGCAAGAGGCTGTGAAAACTTAATCTCTTGAGTTAACTCAATTGGCTTGTGTCCTGGGTGAATTTTGTCCAAAATTGCACAGCCCTACAAGATTGAGTGAGGAGACTGTATTTGACTTTAGGGCTGGCTGAAATTTAGACGGGGGAAAAAAATAATAAAGGTATTTCAGTGATAATGATGCTTTGTAGAAGTTCTAGCCATCCTATTGGATGGAAAAAAATAGTTTTTATAATTAAGGCCTTGGAGGAGGCATTTGAGAGATCTGGGTTCAGTCTATTATCAAATTTATAACTTAATAGTTTATATCCAAAAGGAAAATGAGTTGACTCAAATGGGGGGTGGGAGGAACTTAACTCTTTTATAAACTAAAATTACATGGAAATGGGGAAAAAAATAATGCCTGTTGATGAATCTTTCTGAATGCTGACAATAGAATAGGTAAATCAATACGCAGACTACTACAATACTTCATTTCTTCTATCTGCAGGCTGGAACACTTAAACCAGAAAGAGAAATCAATGAAATGCACTTTTTATTTTTTTATTTTTTTTTCTTCACAGGCAGTCTTTTTAGTGCTTTGATTTCACAGGCAGATTTCAGTATGTATTCGCAACCTAGCATAGACAAATCATATTAAAGGCCTTGGTAAAATTATAATCTTTAATCCAAAGGGAAGCATAAAATATCTTGGTGGTCTATGAGGAGTTGGCTCTGAAGGTATCCAACTCCTGTCTCCTTTTGGATATCTTCCATTGAGAGCATGTTCTCTTTGCATTACCCAGTATAGCAGTACACTGATTTATTGCATTAGATTAGTGGCTCTTGTACAGCTGCCATAACACAATATATTACATTTATGACTTTTTCTTACTGGGTGGAAAACTGAGACACATTACTCTAATTATTGTTAAATTTAATAAGCCTAGGACACTTGGACAGAGCGTTGTATCTATTATAAACTTGATATTTTTGTTATAGGTTAACTCTGTTCAGTGTATCACATAAGGTGAGTAGGTAGTAAGCATTTCATCTGTTTCCATCATTAACTTAAATATGTTTCTTTTGAGTTGCAGTTTTGCAGGAGAAACTTCAAAATAAAAATATCTTCCCTTAGCTTACAAATGTCTGAGGCCAATTTAGATTAGTTCTGGATTCCTTTGAACCTTCCTCATCTGAAACAGTTGAGACCTCTAATTCAGCCATTTGTCAGACTCAATGAGATATCAGAAAATCAAATTAAATTACACAAAAGTTAAACAAATATGCACATGTGAAAAACTAACCCAATTAATGATGCTCATCTCTTCCATATATCAAACTTCTAAGCATTGCATGTTTATGGTGTTCCACGGAAGATTTAAATTTGTAATAAGAAATCGCTAAGCAGTTAAAACATTGGATACCACCACATGCTCTAGTCTCTAAATTTCTATCAGCCTCAGTTGTCTCTCTCTCTTCTGGGTTGAAGTCTGAGAAGGGCCTCTCCTTGACCTCCATTTGTGCACACAACACTTTTGTGCAAATCAGTTACACACACCTTTCACAATCACTTTTGAACATTTATCTTGAGCACCTAAATTATAGATGAACAAAATCCATTTGTGTTTTGTCTGAACATCTAGAGTTTTGTGTAGAAATTTGGTGCAAGAACTGTGTATTTGAGTTAAGCTGCTCTTGCAACCTTGAATATGCAAATATTTAAAGCATGGCCTTGAAATTCCCTTCTGTAGAATATGTTGACTAATCCTTTCCAAATTAAGGGCCTGGTCTTGTATCCTCTGTGCACAGAACAGCTCTGCTGAAGTAAATGGGAATTCCCTTGCACAAATATTTTTAGCTTTTTAATTAGAACAAGGAATGACTAAAACCTTTCAACTATTCAAACACATGCAAGGGTAAGAGACTTTCAGAATGCTTCTTTGATGTAGGAAAAAAGCACTCAAATTCTAAAAATTACCATATGAATAACTTTCCAATGAAGTTTTGGGAATGATCACAAAAGTAGCACCATCTTGGTAAACAAGTGACAGAAGGGGAATATCTATTTGGCATTAAAGTTACATATTTGGTTTTTTTTAAGTCTTGCATTTTAAGAATATAAAATCTTGATGTGCAGGTAAAACTTGAAAATATGGACACTGTAATGCACTTAGAAAAGAGACATTACAGAAATTACTTTGTCTAATTCAAATTTTTTAACCTGGTCTTGTTCAGTAACCTTACTTTGAATCATCTTGAGCATTAGCAGGGCAAGTAATTTAATTTAAATTAATAGACCAACTCCCATTTAAATGTGAGACACAGTCCAAGCTTGTTTACTTCTGGTTTTTGAGCACCAGGTTCTACTTTATTTTTTAAAAAACATTGGTTTTCCCTTTTTAAAAAAATGAATTAAACAAGGACCTTTACTAATGCCAATTCATCACACACTTATCTGCACAAACAAGGTTTGGCTATAAAAATATAGTTCTTGCCTTTGTGCATTGTGTCATGTTTTAGGACGGGCTAAAAATAATAGTGGAAAGCCAGATATTACCACAGCAAAAACATCTTGCATTTCAAACATTTGGAATCTATTAACCTTCCAGTCTCCTTTTCTTGAGAAGGTGTCATGTCAGTTTCTCTAACCTCAGAGTTGTGTTATAGGAGTTGAACCCATGGCTGGCTAGCAGAGCACTATAAACACTACTTCATGCTGTTGGAATTTCAGTGTAATTGTTGTAACTTCATATGTTTGCTTTTTTTTTTTTAAATATACCTAATGCCAATTGATTGTGCTTATGCTAGAAAAGTAATCTTAGCCTACTTAGGCACAAGGATAACTTTATTAATTTTTAAAATACATGTATAGGAATGGAAACCATTCAACATCAATATATGAGCAGCGTAAGAGTGTTAAAGTATCTTTTTTAAAAAAATCCCCTGGAACTGTTGTTTTGATAAAAAGAAATAAAAACTGCCAAAACCTGAAGATTGACATATTGTCAGAATAAAGCAGTACTGTTCTGGAAGGCATGTGTTGTAATAGTTAGCGTTAAGGCAACTTGGTTTTAATTGCTAGTCTCTCTTTCAACTTGCATGCTGTGATCACAGTTAAATCCACCAGTCAAATAACCACCAGTCAGTCTTTGTCCACCTATTTGTCAACTAGCTTTGATATCTAATCCTTAAGACTGTTATGAGGCTGATTTAATGACCCTTGTATGAAATGATGTAAGGACAACACATTATACTACTTCTCTATATATATTGACAAAGGAGTATATCCAGGAATTGGAGAAAAGAGACATCATCTCCATCCACTTCAGTCTAAATTTGTCAAAGCAGTCACATCATGCACATAAATGTGCAGTTGCTTTCACTGTACAAAAAGGAGGTACATAATTCTATTCCCCTTGCCCAAGTCTTGTAAGAGAGAAACTCTGAATCCTCAACATTTATAATGATCTACATGGCACTTCCAGGAGGAGACACTCCCTACACACCTTTATCCAAAGGCTGCTCTTTCTAGATACTTGTTTTACAGTATATTGTGTAAGGCTGCCATAATGAAAAAATAATTTGAGAAGTATAGAAATGAACCATGATGTTCTGGAACTGTAGAGTCAAAGGGATGGGTCTAACATCTTAATGGTTTAAATGCTATAGTTACAAGAGCAGTAGAAACACTTAACAGATGAATAAAGGATGTCAGAAATATTCTGTAGGTTAACATTCTGGGAAGCTACAATAAAGCATCCCCAACTATCAAAAGCACTTTTTTTTCATTTTCTGTTTACTTGTGTGCACTATGGACTGCAGCTTGTGTACAATGCAGGAAGATGAACAATTGTACAGAATGGTGGTACTATTAAGTACTATGTCGTCTATTGGTAAAACTCACCTTAGTGTACGGGGCATGCATAATATCCTATGCTGCCTATTAAACCCTGAACAATGTTTTAGGGGTGGTTAAAATCTTTCTATTCCCATGTTTCTGGGTTTCCTTGTATGATCTCAATACTACCTACTTGCCTCTACCTTATTCCGTGATCTCTTTCAACGTTTCCTGAAGTCAAAGCACCAATTTGGCCTCCATAGGCTGGAGTCAATTTAATATCCCAACTTACTCCTGGCTTCCTAACTCCCACATGATGTCCAGTAACTTTGGATCCTTTCACTACCAGAAGGGCTTTATTGCTGTTGCTTGGGTTCACCCCCTGAAATTGTTATAAGATGGTCACCACTCTTGCCCTTCTATGTGTATTAATGGCATTTACTTATGATCAGGATTGTCCCCATTTATTAAGACAATAGGGCAAGTGGTGGTGCGAGGGAGAGAAACTAGTGTATGTTACCAATAGAAAGAACAGTTTCAGGGTTGCAGTGTGTGTAAAATATATTTCAGAATCCTAGAAACATCATTGGCCTGAGTAGGATGGCTTGCAGATTAACACAAAGGAGCTGTTTGGACTTGTGTATATATAAACACAGAAGTAACAATGTTCAGAGGCCTTCTTTCTTTCTTGCACTTTATATTCTCCCATCCAAGTGGTCATTCGATCACCTTGTTGGCATGTAGGTGAGCCTTGGGTGTGACTTGAAGTGTTGTGAATATCATTAGGGAGATGAATTGAGTGTTCACTGCTTTCTTTCAAATGATGATGGTTTTTCTCGATAAAACTTCTAAAAATAAGACCTTCATCTTCAGTGGTTGTTTCCATTTGTTGTTGGGGAAAGTCTGTTCTCTAAATCTCCATAAAGCTTGAACATTCATTCCAGTATTCCAGCTGTGCTTCAGAGACCACACACATTCTGTAAAATAGAAGGACTTGCCATCTCAACCACTGGAGTTTTACCTTGTTTCTCATGCTGATCTTTCACAGTCAAGCCTAACTTATTTACTTTGTATTTAATGACATGCAATACTTCATTCTGAATAGATGCAAACAGGCAACAAATTGGAAATACAAGCTGAAGAGATACAGGTGGATGTTATCACATAAACAGTATTTGGGTTTCTGAAATTACGATTATGACATCCTTGGATGATCTCTGATCCTGACATATTATGATGTGATAGATGTATATTGCTGTGATTTCTCTCGTGGTGCTCAATGTTGCTTCCTTGTCAGCTTTAATAACAAAGCAACTGGACAGACTAAACTGAAATGATTTATCCTCTATTGAAGTCATAGTCAAAGCATGCTATTATAGTAACAGGTTCCACTTTCTGTAACAGTGAGATTACCATGCATAATAGGCTTGTGTTGCTTGAAACCACATCTAGTAGTGTCACAGATACCAGTATGTTCCTACCAAACAAATTGTACAGTGCTACTCGGCCTGCCCATCTTTAATCTCCCCATTCCCTTTTTCATGAATCAAGAACATTATTGAATAAAAATCTTATCCCTTCCTTACTAATGGGTTTTTTAATTCTGAGAATTCAAATAGATGTTCATACTAGAGACAATTTATCTGTGCTCCTGAAGTGGCTCACCTTGGGGACGAGAGTAAATTATGAGTACTTTGGATTTACTAAGTAGGCAGTGCAGTGGGACTTTAAAGGAATGAGCTGAACTTAAGAAGGGTTCTATTTCACTCTTTGAATTTTATAGAAATAAGTGGTTTTTCTGCTCTTGAATCTGAAGAACTATTTGACAGTTTTTTGTTCATTTAAAAAAAACGTATAATTTGGTCATTAAGTTGAATGACTTTTTTGTATGGCTATTACTTCTAGCAATTTCTAGCTGTGGTACTGATACTAGTTCCCCCCTTTCCATTGGTTATTTAAGATAGGAACAGCAGAAATGTTTGCCCTGCTCCTGTTATAAATTGAGTCTAATTTCAGAGATGGCAAGTTGACTTCAGGAGGGATAGGATTTCCACCCTGGAGAAGGTTGATCCCATTTCATAGTTTCACTGTGATACTGAGCACAAGCATATCATTTCCCACCCAGTGGCATTTGGGAGCTAATAATCCCTCAAGAATCCAGTCTAAGGTGCAAAAATGAACTGAATTTGCTGGTGGCAGTTATGATATCTGATACAAGAGGCAGCTTGTTATGCATTATTTTGGCCCATCTCTGGTCAAGCTATTTTTGTGCTTTAATTGTCAACAGAAAGAGGTTTTGCTGCACACACATTAACAATCTGTTGCCTCTAGGCTGTGCTGTAGATGTTCTTATACTGCAAAACCAGGAGTGGTCTTAGCAGTTCCGGGGCTCGGGGCAAAAGTCAAGGATAGGGCCCCCCATGCCACTAGCACCTCTTCTGCTGGCCTTTTGGGGTCCCAGATCCTCCCCACTGTCAGACTCTCCAACTCCCCGTGGGCCCCTGCCCCCCCCGCCAGGCTCCACCGGCCCCTGTCAGCCCTCCTGCTCCCCGGGCCACTGCTGGGTTCACCAGACCCCTGCAGGTTCCCACCGCTCCCCCTACTGGCTCCCCACTGGAGAGGCATTGGGCCGCTTCCCCCATGGGCCCTGGGCAACTGCTCCTTCTGCCCACCCATTAAGACTATGTGCAAAACGTACTTTTCTTTACAATATCATGCATTTTCCAGGTTCTAATACCTTTACATAAAATTCCACAAAACAGTTAGAAATACAATACTATGCTCAATGTATAACTGTATAGGAGTAAGTTTATCATTCAATATCAGAGGTGACATGAGGAAAGAGTTGGATCAGCTTTAAAAAAAAAGCCTTAATTATTTGCAAAAGTAGTAAGAGGTCACTGTGGGTTTGTAACTGTCGGTAGCAGACATTTTTTTTTCTCTGCATTACATCTGTCTGCTGGAGTAGAGACAATATTTGACTTGAATTTCTATTCTGTAATACCATCAATTTCTAAACTAAACTGCATGTACTTTGTGCAAAATGTCTTGCGTGTTTCTAGGTACAGTAAACAGACACTAAATTTTGGTTTTCAAATGCATGCGTAGGTTAGCTTTAATTGTATTTAATTACCTTGAATGATATTGAGGCTTACTTGCTGTAAGTAATATATTAGATATTGAACTGGTGTTAAGCAGTTAATCTGTAAATGTTTCCAGTCATATGGGATTTTTATGACTACAATAATTTGCTTTACCAAATGTAAATTAAATATATACTGAAGAAACTAAGTACAAAAAGCTAGCTACTATATATAGTACACAGCAAAAAGAGGCAACTTCTTTTGGGAAATAATGTAGTCTAATAGTTTTTTTTAGAGGTCATAATATAGTCATTGTAGTGTTGAACCAGGTGGCTTTCAATAGAAGAAAAAGAGCATCTTCTCTTCAAGAGTGAGAAGCTCTTTGAAGGATGATAGAAAGTAATGTAAGCAAGTTGTACCAATAAGAAATACATTAATTTTTATAGTAGCCAAGATACATTTTCTGTTTCTTTGGGAATTAGATCTCTTTTAAAACTCATATCAGTAATTGGGCTTCTTATTCATCATCCACTGTGTTGAAAATATACACAATAATGACTAATTTTAAATTTTTCTCAAGTTAAATGAACTAGAAAGTTTATATTGGAAAAGGACCAGCTGGTAAATATTCATGGAGTGTAGGCCAATACAAATCACTGGATAATTTTGATACAGAACTTTTCACGAGTTTTTCTTACCAAACCATGTCTTGAACACTTGCAGTTCATATATTAGCTAAAACTATGTAAAACCTCATTCTGTGCCTAGTCAGAGTTACTTTGAGAAACAATTATTTGTTCTACTTGTAGCTAATTAAGGTCAAATTTTCAGTCACAACTTTTCATCTGTAAGAACTTGCACAAGTGTATCTGGCTACTCAAAATACATTTAATTTTTGTGTACTTAACACAAGTAGCTGGACACAACTATCTAAGCTGTTCACACACCAATTCCTTTTTGCATGTGCAAATCCATTCTTCATTTTTGAAGGGATAACACTTGCCTAAAAACTGTGTGGGTGCAAAACTGAAAGTCATAGCTGTAAATATTGTTTAGGAGAAATCAATGGGGCGATGCTAATTTATACTATGATTTCTGGCCTGCACTCTTTAAAGTGTCTAAGTTAGTCATAGATGGTTTGCTCTTAATTGTTTTAAGTCATTTGAAATAAATTGCATTTAACTTGATTTGATAAGTTTTGCCATCATTACTACTTGCAGGTGTACTTACTACCATGAGTAAGACTGGCAGAATCTGTCTCATTACGTAAACTATGATACAAATCAAATATAATGGCTATGACATGAAGTGATCACTCTTTGCTTCTGGAACTGATTTTAATTTATTTAGAAATCCATATTCTGTTTGATTTCAATCCTAAAATCTCTACTCACACTGGTAACAATCACATGAATATTTTCGCTGAAGTCAAAGACTGGGCCCTTTATATCTAGTGAGCAACTAAAGCTATCATGGCAGTATTATGTATTCATACAGGAGTTATGTCAAAACATTATGCAAATATGGATAAATGTTGCAGTGACCTCATTTTGTAATGGGGAAACTGAGGCACAGCATATTTTTTCCAAGATCCCACAGCAAGTCTGGCAAAATCTGGAAGAAAACCAATGTCACTTAAATCGTAATACTCTGCTCAGTCCACTAGGCAATAGTTACCCTTATTGTTATAGCAATTTATTTTTATATATAAAACAGATACTTGTAATGCTTGCATACTTTAGTCATCTAATAATAGATCCCAATTTTCATATTGGTTTTCCATATCAATCTCCTCTGTATGTTGCTTCTTGCTAATATGAAAAGAACTGTCTAGTAAAGCCTATCAGGAAGGCTGATTTGATGTGTGCAGAAAATGGAGGATTTTTGAAACAGTGTAAATGAATATGAACACAGATTACCTAATTCCGTAACAAATTTGTCACTGCATGTTTGCAATACATGGCCCAAAGATTCTTGGCACTGGGACTGAGATTTCATAATTCCCTTATGAACAAGCACTGATTCTTTAGCAAATGAATATTCTATTCACACTGACTTCAAGGGACTCTTAGCCAGCTACTACTGTGATTACAACTAATAAAAATACTGATAATACTCAATCCATGCCAAACTCAGAGATCAATACATAGTTCATTTTGCTACAAAGCATGGACTCTGAGGCACAGTACCAATCTATATATAGTAAAGCTGGCTGGAAAACAAGAATTCCATTTTGGGAGAACTTTGGAAGCTTTGGCATTTGGTTTTGTTTTTCATTGGGATAAAACTGATCTTTTAAAAACCAAAACAAACTGAAAAAAAAAAAAACATGGGAGAGAGGGATACACCCTGGAATAGGAAATGGCCCTGTAGCTAGAACACTCATTTAACATGTGACTAATTTGAGAACAGGGATTCAAACTGAGATCTTCCACATCCCAGGTAAATGGCCTACACATCAATACATTCATTCTTCTTCCCCCACATTCTTGTTGGAACAATTTCACTTTGTGCCCCAATAAATTTTTTGATAGAGAGAGAGGCGTTCTAGCCCAGTAGTTCTGATTCTTTTCTGAGGTATGAGACCCCCACAATCAGGAAGAGTACGGAGCTGACTACCTCCCGTATCTTAGACTCATAGGGTGCATCTACACTTACAAATTGTCGATTTAAGCAGGCTTAAGTCGACTTAATTTACTCTGCATCTACAGTGGACTTTCCTTAATTTCACTTAAGCTGCTCCTTAAGTTGAATTAAGGAAAAGTTAGTTTGAATTAATAACACCTCGTTTTAATTCGAACTAGCGCTTAAGGCAACTTTATTAAGTCGACTTAAGCCAGTGGAGACATGGAGTAGTGCCTAGGTGGACCTTTTAAAGTCGACTTAAAATGCTAAGTCGACTTAATAAGGTCAAAAAGGGGCCACATCTACACTTGAAACGTTAAGTCCACTTCTGTTAAGTTGACTTAATAAGGTCCACTTTAAGTCGACTTAAAGTCGACCTTATTAAGTCAACTTTATAAAGTCGACTTAACTTTTCAAGTGTAGACATAGCCATAGACTATAAGGTCAGCAGGGACTATTATGATCATCTAGTTTGACCTCCTGCACAACTTGGCCACAGAACTTCACCCACCACATCCTGTAGGAAACCCTCTCCCTAACTGAAGACTGAGTTGTTGGAGTCCTCAAATAATGACAAATTCATCAAGGTACAGTGAATCCACCAAGTGACCTGTGCGCCATGCTGCAGCGGAAGGCAACTCCCTCACCCCAGGGCCTATGCTAATCTGTCCTGGGGGTAAATTCCTTCCTTACACCAAATATGGTGATCAGTTTAAACACTGAGTATGTGGGCAAGACTCTTAAGCCAGACGCCCAGAAAGAATTCTCTGTAATAACTCAGAATCCACTCCATCCAACATCCCATCAGACACCACTGAGCATATTTACTGCTAGTGGGCAAAGATTAGTCAATTACCAAATTAGGCTGTTGCATCGTACCATCTTCTTCAAAAAATTATCAAGCTTAGTCTTGAAGCCAGTTAGGTTTCTTGCCACACTGCTCCCCTGGGAAGGCTGTTCCTGAACTTTACTTCCCTTATGGTTAGAAACCTGAGTCTTAACTTCCTGATGGCCAGTTTATATCCATTTGTTCTTGTGTTCACAGTAGTAATGAATGTATATAATTCCTTTCCCTCCCTGGTATTTATCCCTCTCATGTATTTATAGAGAGCAGTCATCTTCCCCAGCCACTTTTTGGTTAGGCTAAATAAGTCAAGCTCTGTGACTCTCCTCTCATAAGGCAGGAGGGTTTAGTGGAGTGCTCCAATCACTGGGCTATCATGTATTACTTGTAAACAGTAGGTTGCAAGGTTACTAATAGCAGATCAGGCTTGTCTATCAAATATAGGCTGGCTATAAAGCTTACTTCTCAGAGACAGATCGGGTATGTTTGCTATAGGATCACTTAATGCTCTACCTGTTTCCCCACAGCATAAATTGATACCCGATTATTTCTAGTTTCCTGATAGAGCTTTGTCATAAATTGCAATCTTACAAAATATTGCTTCTAATCTGTTCATTCATTGTGAAGGTTTGTTAAAACTGAACATCTCTAGGCCACTTAAGAATGATGAGTTGATGAGCTCCTGCAATCTTTGTTGCTTTTTTTCCTTCTGTTTTATATAGAAATTCCATTCTACATCTGAGAGCGCTTCCTAAAGAAAACTTTGTTCAAAGTAATACATTTTCACAAATCAGGTTTCAACAAATTTGCATTTTTCCAGTTGAAAAAAATTTTGGTGAAAAATTCCTGCCCAACTCAGTATTTGTCTTGCTTGTACTGTAGACATGGAGGAAACAATTTATTGGTTTGTCTCAGTTGTTATTTTCCTTCACTTTAAAATGATCATTGTTTTTAAAATGACATTCATTGAGCCCTATCCTGTCCCTACTGTAGTTTTCCTTATTTCTTCCTCATCTGGGTCTCACTTGAAACAGGAATAAAACATAAATCACAACACTAATTGGATAGTATCAACATTAAGAGTAGACTCTTTATCCTAAAATGTACATTTTTTTCTTTGTAGTTAGTAATTTGCAATTTAGAATAGTAATCTCTTCAGGCAATTCAAAGTGGTGTATATTTGACACAAATGGTTAAGTGTGGTGCTAAATTCTCAGAATTTTTTTTACTTTACAAAGAATCCACAATCACTTATCCGATGTCAGTTTTATAGCTCATGAAGAGACAACACTTGAAAACATAATAGCCAGATGATCTTAAGATGCAAGAACCCTTCAGATGTTTTCTGAGACCTATTGAAATATGCTTCAGTTTGACAAAAGCAGGAAATGTTAATTTTTCAACCTTTTCATAAACACAGGAATGATGAGTAAAGGGAATGCTGTTGTCACAGCAAATGCACACTTGAATGATTCAAACCCAATTAATGGTTATATGATTCACTTTGAATATATTTGATGCAGTAACAACTGGTAAACAGCTTTTCAGATTCAGCTGTTGAAAGATTCTACCTTTTTATCTTCACATAATGGCACTGAAATTTTTTATGAAACCAATTCTCAAAACCTCCTCACTTGAAGTATAATAAATGTACCATATTTTCACTCCAAAGCATACAAAGTTTCTGGTGAAGCACACGCCTTGGGCTTATGGTCTTTTTTTAGAAGAAAATGTTGGTGGGTGCAGATGTTTACAGTAATCATTTTATATGGTTTTTAATTCAAATTAAGTGTGCATATTTTTTAAAAGGATAAGCTTTCTCTCCTATTCCTTTTTTTGTTTTTCGACCTAATCTGATGGCGATACAAGACTCTAATTTTCAGTATTAATACCAGTACTTCAGTGTGTGAAAAATAGAAATAACTGTTACTTGATTTTAGGTGGCATTCCCTTACATCCAAGTTGAAGAAAGTTGTATAAGTTTGTATCCTAGCAAAGAATGAATCAGACTTCACAAGCTCCTGTTATATCAAGACATGTACTGAATGTTTGATATTAGCCAATTTATTAATCCAATAACTCAGTTAATTGATTGAAATCACTATTCGTGCTCCTGGTCCATTGGAAGCTGTATATTTGATCTAACAGGTCACCATTTCAGACAATTCTTGAACATTATGTATCGTAACTGTTACCTGGAATTATATACCTGATCTAATGTCCATTGAAGTAAGTGTAAAGCATGTCCTTCACTTTAACAGGTATTGGATGTGGCTTCATACGTACTTCTATATTTCTCTTCATGCGGGAAGGGGGGTGGTAAGCTTTCATATTTGGGAGGTCTCTCACTCCTGCAATAGACAAAATAAATATTGGATCTTGTCCTGGGGAAAATGTTGAGGAAGTAATGTGCTCCTCTTGGAGTCATTTGTTCTACCTTTCTTAATGACACAATGCAAGGCCAGACTTCCAAATGTACATGTGCAGACTCAACACATGCAAGCCGTGTAGATGTTGACGTAAGGAAAAAGGACAGAAGAGTAGAACTAATTAAAAGTTCAAGAAACTAGATTTCCCCATTTTTGGGGAGTGTGTGCATGTGGGGGTGGTTGGGGTGGGAATAAAATCCCAAATCCTCAATTCTGCTTTTTTTTACTCTTTTTTTCTCTTCCCAAGCCATGTATTTTCAATGGCAAAAAAGAAAAGCTGGAGGAGAGTAAAGGGAGAGAGGGGGAATTAGAAGTAGTAGAAGAAGAAAAGATGGAAAGAAGAAAAAACTAGTTTTAATGAAGACTTTTTTGTCTAAATATTCTTCTGATAAACAACTATTTTTATCATAACTTTTGTTTGAAAACCATTTTAATCAGCTCTACATACATGTTTTTGAAAATGTATTTGTAAACTATACTTCTGGGTTTATTAAAATAGGCACTTTAGAATAAAAAAAAATATTTCTAGTAACTTAAAACTGATTACATTTTCCTTTCATTTCCATATAGGGAGAGTAAAAGTCAATGTGCTTTTCTAAAAGCAAAACTTGTTATTTACATAACTCTGATCTCTTAAACACTTGGAGGTCTAGAACCTGTCCTACAAGGATGCTTACAGAACCTACTAACCCCATTTGTTTTTAATGAAAAGCACTATTTTTAATACAGTAACTTCTTTAAATTTGGAGTTGGCTTTCAGCAGCTACCAACTACCTGACAAATGTCCATAGACTGCATATAACTTTGCCTCATTAAAGTTCCTTTCTGGAGCAAGGACATTATCCCAGTCAATGTTTTTGATAGTTCATGTAATTCCTAGAAATACCAATTTTCCCCCAGAGAACTGCAAAACTTGTGCCAGTGCCCAGAGGATAAAAAGATACCTACAGAAAACATCAGAACCCACAACACATCACCAAGTCATAGAGTCATAGACTAGGGTTTGAAGGGACTCTGGGAAGTCTAGTCCAACCCCCTGCTCAAAACAGGATTAATCTCATCTAATTCACCCAGCCAGGGCCTTTTCAAGTCACCTTAAAAACCTCTAAGGATGGAGATTCGATCATTCTCCTAGTGAAAAAGATTTTCCTAATATTTAGCCTAGATGTCCGCCACTACAACTTGAGACGATTGCTCCTTGTTCTTTCATCTACTGCCACTGAGAACACCCTAGCTCCGTCTTTCCTCATTCTTCTCTTCTGCAGACTAAACAAGCCTAGCTTCTTCAGCCACTCATAAGTCATGTGCTCCAGCCCCTAATCATTTTTGTTAACAATTTGTGCACATCCTTTTTGTAGTGGGGGGTCCCAAAACTTTACACAGTACTCCAATTGCGGCCTCACCAAACAGAGGGGAATAATCACTTCCCTTGATCTGCTAGTAGTGCTCCTATTAATACAGCCCAATATGCTGTTAACCTTGTTGGCAATAAGGCTGATTCGTATCTTGATTCTTGTCCATTGTAATTCCTAGGCCCTTTTGTGCAAGCCAGTTGGTCCCTAGTCTGTAGCAGTGTATAGGATTTTCCTGTCCTAGTGCAGGACTCTGCACTTCTCCTTATTGAACCTCATCGGATTTCTTTTGGCCCCATCCTTTAATTTGTCTAGATCATTCTGTATCCTGTCCCCATTCTCCAGTGTATTTGCCACACCCCGTCTTCCTGTCACATTTGAACTTGCTGAGGGTGCAATGCACCTTATCCCTTAGATCATTAGTGAAGATGTTGAACAAAAGTCCCTTCTGTGTGTTAAGTGCAGCCATGACCCCTGGTCTTCCTTGAGGGCACTCATTTGAATTTCAGGCTTCCAGCCTTTTTTCTCTCTTCAGACCAAGGTTTAGGCTTGCAAATCCATCTGCACTTCACTGTGATTTCCCTAGCAGCTCTGTCCAGCATCTAGGCTGGGGTTACCCTTTCTCCAGGGGCTACAACCATGTATACCAGTTACCAACAAGCCTTCACAAAGCAAAATACATCCCTTCTTAAGGCCAAACTGTGACAGAGAATATTCATGCTAAAAGTTTACCAGAGGTGTCTCATCAGTCTTGTGTAACTTAGTAAGCCAGAGTCCTCTCAAACCTTTCACAAGGGTTGGGTGCCCTCCCCTTTGGGGAGACAGGACCTGGCAGTGTTCGGAATAAAAGAGCATGTGTCTGTTTTAAACTTAAACTTTATATCAAAAGGACTTTTTGTCAGTTTTTTCCAGAGACATTTACTGGAGTCAAACTGGGGTAAGCCATCTCGGGAGGGTGGTACCTCTCTGGAGTTGTGTACAATTTCAGAGACTAGCATTAATCATCTCCCCACCCACCCCCACTACCCACTGCTTGAAGTTCCCTCAAGAGCTGTGGCAATATCAATCCATCATCCGTAGAGCAGGAATCCTGAATTTATATCTGCATTTGCATTTTTTTGCTGCTTTATGGTATGGGTTAACATGACTGTTGGCCACCTTTTTAAAAGGAACAACTCTATAAACTCAAGACATTAAATGCTTTGTCAATTGTCTACTTTTTTTTTCCTTCAGAGTGTATAGCTTGTCTATAGATGGCAGTGGTTTCTCTCTAGATACCGATAGGTAATAGTCTGGGCAGCAATAACAATCTGCCTAGAGGAGCTACATTTAAGTCTTCTGTTCCAGACAGGAACATTGTTTCCCTTGTGTCAACCAAAACTCAAAATCTGCAGTATGTGTGTCCAACAGGAAAAGGTAGGACTACGTTGAGCTACGTGCTCCAACAACGCACTTGTGTGATGTGAGGACCCTAGTTGCTTCCACATAGGTAATCTTAGAAGAGCCTGTGCTTTACAATGTGAACCCATATCTGGGAAATACCAATAGAGTCTTTCATAGAACATGCAGTAGACAAAGGCAGGTTCACATTTGCATTCTGAAAATGTAATGAACTTTAGTCCGTTGTATAAGTAGAGGTGGTTGAAAGTTGGAATCTCTTCTGAAGGAAATCCTGACACTTTAAAATTTCCTTTCATCCTGAATTGGAATGAAAAAAATCAGTTCAGAACTTTCTGCAAAATGAAAACTCAAAGTTTTTCAGAACTATCTAACCAACATTGCCAAAGCAATATAACAAAATCAATGCATTTTCACAAAACATGTTGATTTTTGTCAGAGAATGCTGATTTACTAGAAAACTGTTCCATAATAATTTTCAACCAGCTCTATGTAGAACCCACATTTCTCTGAACCAACATTAGATGTGAGTACTACTATAAATAAATAAATAAAAAATCTTGAATTCATTGAACACTATAAATTTGCGCAAATGTTTCTGTGTGGTTGCCTGGCATATGAGTGGCCATTTTGTAATTCTGATACCAATGTTATAAAATTGCAATATCATATAGGATATGCCATAGAAGGTACTGATGGAAAAGTAATGATTCTCCAAGATTGATGCATCTATTTATATGTATGTATCAGTTTTTTATTAAGCTCTAAATATGTATGATATATTTATATTTCAAATTGTGCTTTTTTTGAGGGTGGCCCCCAGGATGGCAGCAGCACTAAGCTTGCTTAATGGCCAATCAAGGGAACTCAATATCCAATGAATCCAGTGAAAGAACATAGAGGCTACACCTTATGAGTTACCAGGACATGTAAGAACCTGCATATGGACAGGGGACTTAAAGACTTTTTTCCATACCATGTGTTGTGTGACTGTGTTTAGGACAAGCCACATAGCAAAGGGACATAAAAGGCAGAAACACTATCTCCATCTTGTCTTCATTCCTGTATTCTACCACTGGATTAATTTATCTAAATTGTGAAACAAAGACCGAGGCCCACCCAGTTACTAGATGTACAACAGAGGAAATGTACAAGCCTATGAATACTATAGTTCTCCTGAGAATCTGATATATAAACTTTGAAGTCATATGCTTCTGATTGCTTTAATCATCTTCATTTGTTTTTTTCCTTTATAATAAACCTTTAGTTTAGTTTAGCTACTAAAGGATTGGCTGTCAGTGTGGTATTTTGGGTAAGATCCAAACTTGCATTGGTCTGGTAATGTGGTTGATCCTTTGGGGATCAGGAGAACACCTTCTGGTAAAGGGAATAGAGTTTTAATTTATCTGTTTACTGGACCAAGTTGCTAACTGGGGGCCAGAGACTGAAATGCAATAATGGGAACTGTAATTTCTTTATAGCTTCTTGAAACCAGTGTGGGGGATCAGAGTCGCTGATTGTGACTGGTTGAATCTAACTACAGTATTAGCCACCAGTTTGGAAGACTCTGCTCTTCTTTTGCGGCCTGCCCTATCCATAGCATTTTCAAGTGGGCTACCCCACGTACAGACTGGTCACATCCTGCATGAAAACTGAACTCATAGGATGCTTGCCTGGCTTCAGATTTATTACTGAATGAAAAATTGGTTCAGACTGATTCCCTCAAACTATTTTTTTTAAATCATGGACCCAGGACCCCATTGCGCTAGGTGCTGTACAAACTCAGAACAAAGGGGGTCCCTGCCCAGAGAACTATGCTGCTTGCTTGTAAATTTTGCCACTAAAGGGAAATGTGTGGGTGGATTTGGTCCCATTCTGGTCTTTCTGGTACACATCGGGGGCACCAGATTTCAGAGCCTTACAAGAGTACAGGGGTAATACCTGACAGGCAGAGGTAAACAGGCTGTGACCAAAGGTATCCTGTGCACTTGGAGGGAGAAGATTTGATCTCAGGAGGGGAGGGAATGGATAGGGCTCTACAAGATGTAGAGTTAGCCTTGCTTTGATTTGGTTAAGCTGAAACTCAAAGCAAAAATAAGAAAATGAACCAAGCATAGATAGCTGAACCCAAAGTGAACCACAGCAAAAAAGATGAATGTGGGTCCTGGAGCCTTCACCCTGAACTAATTAAGTGTGAGTGTCCACTTTAAACTGAAATGACGCACTGACTGCTTGAATATGTGCTGCTCTGCCAGCCATCCAGTGTGCTGTTTGATGACTGATCTCCCCAGATTGCTTCATGAACAGAAGCAAATAATGGCATAAGTAGTCACATAGCTCAGGACACTGCCAGCAACTTCCTATTGACTGCTGTCCGAATCCCTTCCTTATGATTAAGCACAAATCAGATTTTTTTTGTGTGTGGTGTAATTAGGTGAATTTAGTCTTTCACTGTTGAATTAAATAGGACTTTTGTAGGAATATTTTGTTGTGCTGCTGAAACTTAGTAGGTACATATGGTTTGGAAGCAGCAGATAAATTTAGGAAATGGTCGTCTTTCATCTTAGGATTTTTCAGTTCTTTGAAGTTCTTTTTTAAAAGAACCTACTATATAAGTGTTAATACAGTAAAGTGGAAACAATGAGTTGGTGTACTAAGTAACAAATTGTTTTTTAGATACCTTTTCAAATTTTTAAAATCAGCTCTCCAAAGAATTTAGTTGGTTACACCTTAAACTTCAGTAAGCATTTTTCCAACATACTTCTTTCTTCCTGGCTTTTCAATTTTTCATTTGTTTCATGATTTTAACCCCTCTTGACCAGTAAATAGCTGTTTCATCTGTTTCCCCTTTCCCCACCAATCTCAGTAAAACAGGTGCCAGCGTGAAGATTGTGTGTTAAATTTTCTTGGTTCTCTCTCTCTCCCTCTCATGTATTTGTGGCCTCCATTACTGTAGTATTGAGCACATGAATCTTCAGTGTAATTTATCCCGCCTCACATTTGTGAGGTTGGAAAGTACTATTATCTGAATCTTACAGATGGGGGAACTTGAGGCTTAAGTGTCTTACTTCCTGTGTGACCGCAGGCATGTGGCAGAGTTGTGAATGGATGTTGGGTATTGTATCCCTGGCTAGCACCCTGAATCATCTACTACTGCCATCTCCTTTTTTCTTCCATTATCTTTAAAGGGCTGTACCTATATTTTCTATATATTCAGATTACCTGTGAACAACATTGCGCCTACATATTTCTAAATAGTAAGTGCTAGGAATACCTGCTTGAACAGAGTCATAGAATTAAGTTTGGAACGGACCTCAGGGGTTGGATTAGATGACCTCCTGCTCAAAGCTCCCACTCCAACTAACTCATCCTAGCCAGGGCTTTTTCTTACTAGGCTAGCTTGTCTGAGAGGTAGCTGGGACAGTATGTATGAATATGTTTCTCATTGTATAATGCTGTTTATATGAGGGGAAAAGGTTTCAGTGTTGGACAGTCAACATTTAGTTAACATCTTTGAACCTATCTAGTCTATCTAAATTAATACAACCGATCTGTTTTGTCTTCCTGGATCAGACTAATGTCTGTTCATATGTAAATAAGGCATAGGTGATCCAATGAGGAGGAGAAAGTGACACATTGTCAATTTGCTGTGCTGCAAGTTCTTCATGTCTACCTGCTGAGTTCTTTTCTTTCACAAATATTTTCAGATATAACTGTGTAGTAGCTCTGGTTTGCCCAACCTCACAAGGGATTCATTTATTTTTGAGACCCTCTGTTCTCATCAGTAGGGGAGACAGGTGACTGCACAGTTATGGTGGTTGGTCTTGTAAACTATATTCCTTGCTAAGAATCTGTAGTTTTTATTTTTAAAAACAATTTAAAATGAAATGCTGTATCTACAGACTCTTGTGGCTTCCACTGGGGGCCTGGGCAATTCCAAAAAAGAACAAACTAATCAAGAAGCAGCTATTTGGGTGCTTTTCTGTATTTGGTGAAATTCATCTAAAATATGCTGCGTAACTGATGCTAGGAGTGAATATCTAAGCAGAGGAATCAATAATGACAATTTGTCTTTGTACTCCTCCCACAGAGATTTGCATATGAGCTAACTGTAAAGCTGTGGCTTGCAGCACTTAACAATTGCCTAAACTCGGGCATTTCATTGACATTAATCACATACATTGCCTGCATATTAATTCACACTTCAGAAGATGACTCTGAGCTTCAAGTTCAACAAAGAGGCACTTGGTGGGTGAAATAATTTGGACCTAATAAATGCTGGCCTTTGTTCGTACTCCACAGTGATCTTTCAACATTCAGAAACGTTTGGTAAATCAACACTGAAGTTTCCATCATTGTGAATGCTCCAGTCCAGGTTGTTGGAGGAGTGCCCAAGCAGCTCACTGCCTTTCTTCTGGTTGGAGATAAATAATTGAACCTGATTCTCTCTCTCTCCACTAGTACTATTGCCAAGGCTCTATTCATTCTTACATACAATCTGTTGCTTCCCTGGAGTTTCTATTCCAAGTACACTATCTTTAAAGAAAACTTACTGCTTGTAAGCTTAACAGCTGATGTAGGGGCAAGATGGTGTTGGATGCATGAATAGCAGGGAAAAGCAGAATTGCTCATTGGAAGAGTTTTGTGAAGAAGGTGGGGGCATCTGAATAGGATTGGGGACTGAAAATGTTCTAATAAATATCTGAACTCTGGGATTCCTGAACCAGTTTTTTTGAGGCTTTCTTATGACTAGTATAGACTTCTGGTGAAGTAAACTCCAAATATATTAATTAAAGATATCAACATGGGCTAACATATCCGAGGATCTTATTTAAATGCCATGGCAAATTCCTACTTAAAAAAAAATAAATCTTGTGTTAATATATATCCATTACAGGCACAAAAATACCCACAACTATACTCAATGTGGTGGCTCACTTTCAATCGAAAGCATTCCTGTTTGAATGCAGAATCAACATGTACACATGAAATACCTTAAACTACTCTGTCACTCTTAAAGTAATCTTTCTTCTAAAAGGTGTTCTGCCTTTGCCTCATAAAGGGATAAAGGGGTCTCTCCCAGTGTGTGTGTGTGTACTCAAGAAAAATCACGTGTGAATTTTATTTTTTCCTTGAGAAGCTCTTTCTAAAGCTTGATGTAAGAAGTCAGTAAGTGCTCTGGACTGCTTATTGACCACTGATGTCAAAATAATCTTTGTTTACTTGGTGAATATTAAAACTGCAGTCTTACTGAGTGAGTGATTTGAGTCACTTGTGAGACATAATCGTTTTACGTATAGGAACATAATGTTTTCTGAGATTACTTTTTGCATCTGTTCTTGCAACATCTGGCGTTCACTTGAGTTGGTGTGTCCTGGTCTGCAGGGACTGCTGAAGCTCATCACAGGCAAATCACTGCCCCAACAACTATGTGGGGGAAATAAGGCAATCACTACACCAGTGGTTCCCAACCTTTTCAGTAACACAGCATACTTCAATGCGACAAACAATTCTATGGCATATCCACTTTTTTCAGCTGAGTTGATTGCTCATAAATGTTACATTTACTTACGTTTACTATGGTTACTGTCTTAATAGGGAGGTTTGCAACATAGTGCATGCAACAGATGAAAAAGGATCAAATGCATTAATGTTTCAAATCCACTGGAAAAAAAGTCACCTCAATTTTCCTTTTTGTCCCCTGTGTTTAGAAGGTTCACATTTTAGAATTGGATTTTATGAGTTGTAATTTTGGTTGGATAGAATATTGCTTAAGATGAAACAATGTTTATTTTACATTAATTTTTCATTACCTTTGTACAGAATTTCACCGCACACTTGGACAGTTCTCATGGCTCACCAGTGCTGCAGTACACTGGTTGAAAACCACTGCACTACACTTTCAAATGAACTCTTACAGAAAAATGATACAAGACAAAACCAATGTCACCTGCAGGTGCACGTTTTTCACAAAATGATAACTCTTTGGCCATATCTACATTGGGGCGGGATTTCAAGTTGATTTTGACCCTCTAAATTAGGAGAATCAGAGGAGCGTAATCACACTGCACTCCTTGAGTTCTTGAGTCCCCATTGCTTGCCAGTAGATCAAATGGAAAAGCATTGTGCCGTGTGTAGCCAGCCCACAGTACAATTAAGTGCTGTGGCTTGTGGGAAGTCAGTCATCCTCCTATGATGCAATGTGCCCCCCTTCCCCTCCCTTCTCTCACAAACAAACAGGAAAAGCTTTTTGCGCCATTTTTCTCTGCTGCACACATGGAGCCTGCTCATCTCTGCAGTCTTATTGATGGCGTTATGAACACATCTCAGCTTATTCTACAGTATTTTCAGCAGCACAGCAGGATCTGCAGTGCAAAAATCTGCAATGTTACCATGCTAGAAGCCATCAAGCAAAATAATTCCAGCTTTGTGCAATCTGAAACACTTAATCTGAAGTCTGTGGAGCGCTGTTTCTGGGCCTAGGAAACAAGCACAGACTGGTGGGACCGCATTATGCTGAGCCTGTGGGATGATCAGCAATGGCAACACAACTTCTGTATGTGAAAGAGCACTTTCCTTGAACTTTGCAAAGAGCTCTCCCCGGCACTGCAGCGTATGAATACACTCTTGAGACCAGCTCCTCTAGCGGAGAAGTGAGTAGCCATTGCTTTGTGGAAGCTTGCAACCCTAGACTGTTACTGGTTGGTTGCAAATCAATTTGGAGTCAGAAAATCCACCATGGGAGTGTCAGTGGTGCAAATGTGCAGGGCCATAAATAGGCTTCTGCTGAGAAGGGCAGTGACCTTAGGAAATCAATAGGACCTAGTGGATGGGTTTGCTGCTATGATGGGTGCCATAGATGGGATGCATATCTCCATTTTAGCTCCAGAGCATCTTGGTGCTGAGTACATGAATCACTAGGGGTACTTCTCTATGATCCTGCAGGCCCTTGTGGCTCACAAGGGGCATTTTACAGACACTAGTGTGGGCTGGTCTGGGAAGGTGCATGATGTGTGCATCCTTATGAAGTCAGGTCTGTTCAAAACAATGTGGGCAGACACTTTCTTTCCAGACCAAACAATAAGCCTTGGGGATGTTGAAATGCCAGTAGTGATCCTGGGGGATCCTGCATACCCCTTGCTCCGCTGGCTAATGAAGCCCTACAGCGGGCTCCTGGATGCCGATAAGGAGCATTTCAATCATAAGCTGAGCAAGTGCAGAATGGCAGTAGTGTGTGCATTTGGGCATTTAAAGGGGAGTTGGAGGGACATACTCATTAGGCTTGACCTATGTGAGATAAATATACCAATGTTTATAAGTGCTTGATCCATAATTTGTGTGAGGCGCATGGGTAAAATCCCTCAGGGCTGGGCTGCCAAGGCAGAAAGGCTGGCTGATGGGTTTGAGCAGCCTGATGCAACCATTAGAGTGCAAGCTTGCCATGGAGCTCTGCGTATTAGGGAAGCTTTGAAAGCATAGTTTTGCAATGAGCAGCATTGATGTTTGTGGCTGCTGTCCTTGTGTGCTCTCTCACCTTCCCCCACCCTCCTTACTACTCCCCCCTTCTGTCACCCATAAGGCACCCTATTGCAGCACCAGAAATAAACACAGGTCTTAAACAGGTTTGGTTTATTGTGTTCACATTTTTCTGGTAGGGGAAGGGGGCAGTCCTGGGATGGCGCTTCTCTTAAAGGGGATGTCGCAGTGCTCTGCCTGTGTGCAATGGTGTAGAAGCAACAATATATTGCTCCTTGCCTCTCTTCCTCCTTGATTGGGGAGGAACTGGGAGTGGCATTGGTTGTAGGGGGACCCTGTCCGGATGCCGGTCTTCCTGGAGCTCCACCAGGTGCCACAGCATGTTGGACTGATCCCCATGATCCGCAACAACTCCTGCTGCATTTCCCAATCCTGGTCCCGTGTCGCTTTTCTGTCTTCCATGTCAAACTTTGATTTTTCAGACAGGGAGAGCCACCATGCTCTGAGCTTCCTATCCACTGCCAAGGAGGTGCGCATGAGCTCTAAGAATGTCATCCGGCGATTTATGCTTCCTCTTCCTAATCTGGCTAAGGTGTTCTGGGGGAGTAGACTGTCCCAAGGTCAATGAATCCCCTGCAATGAGCAAAAAACACAGTTCTCATTCTTAAGTGAGCAAATGTAATGCAAAGCATTAAATACTGCTACCAGAACTCCCCCACATCCTTCAAAAGTAACTGTAGAAGCACATTCCAATCTGAATATAGCACAGTGTTTGGACACACTGCTCAGACTGCCGTTCACACAATATTAAGCAATTAGAGCAGTAGATGGAGCATGGGGGTTCTACACCTTCAGGGGAAGGTGCCTCTGAATAATGGCCCCACTTTTCCTGTGAAGAGGGGAGAGGGATTCTGGTGCTTCCATGTCTCAGTAGGAGGCTACTGGCCTCTGAATACCAGGGGGACTCATCCACAAGCAGCTGAATGGGGCTGTAGAAAACAAAGGGAGTGCAACATTCGAAATGTTGGCGCAGATGATGCAGTGCTGTTCTTTATTGTTAAGATCTTATTTGGTGACTCTTGCACCATCTCCCCTAGGTGACCATGTGCAACATCAGTCTCCTGAAGGTCCCAGTGACCAAAAGGGAAGAGCTTCTGCGAACAGTGTGGGGCAGCCCTTTCCTTTATGCTGCTCTGCTATGTGCCGCGATTATGCCTGCTGCTTGAATAATTGAATGGTATGGCAAAATCTCCTCCTGTGGGGGGTGGGGGGGGGAGATAAGGCAGACCTCCCCAGGAACCTTTTGTTCAAGCATCAGGGAATACCTGTATGATACTTTTTCAGATATCTTCCCAGAAGATAACCAGAGCACTCACTTGCACATCAACACTTGGTATGAGGAGTCACGCTATAGTGAAGTTTCCTTGTCTACACATCCTTCCCCCAAAGAATCCCTCAAAAACAGCAATTGACTGCAACTGAATGAAATGAGCATACTGGAGAATTTGTCAAAAGCATTCACCCACTGTGCCTTCCTCTGTGTTGTGATCACTGATGCCATCCTGAAGTGGGGTAGGTTTCTCTGGGGTGACAAATAGATCCTGGTTGTCTAGGAGAACTGACACACTGCTCTCCTCAGCCTCCTTTTCTTACTCCTCCTCATCCACAGAGTCATCTTCATTGATTCTGGAGTCCTCTGAGGTATGAATGTTGCATGGCGGCATACTGGTGGGGTCATGACCAAAAATCGTATGCAGCTCCTCATAATACTGGTGCATCTCTGGCAATGACCCTGACTGACTGTTCGCTTACCTAGTCCTCTGATATGCTTGCTGAAGCTCTTTGATTTTAATGCAGCACTGATGCATGTCTCTGTTGTGTCCTCTCTCCAGCATCCCATGTGAAATTTTTTTGTAAATGTCGTGATTCCATTTGCTGGCTTGGAGCTGAGCAAGCACAGACTCTTCACCCCATGGGCTGATGAGATCTAAGGTCTCTGGATAATTCCATGCTGGGGCGCATTTGCTGCATTCGGACACCATTATTTGCTCAGGTCAAACGCTCTCCATGCTGCCCAGGCAAGAAATGGATTAAAAAAATTCCCAGCGCTCTAGGCAGGAGAGGGGTTTTTGGGTAGTGATATCACCAAGGTGCAGAAAAGGATTAATACCAGAGCGGCAAGAGCAGGGAGTTCTGGGATAGATCCCAGAGGTCAGTAACATCGAATTATGCTACTCTGTCTATACTGACATGAATTTGACCTACTAAAATTGACAAAAACGCTTTGCCTCCTGTGGGGGTGGTGTTCCAACACCAATTTATGGCAGCACTTACTTTGACTTTATAGCTGCATGAATGAAGATGCAGGCTGTAGAAGGTTGATGTAAGTGGCGTTACTTCGACCTGCGCTCTCAGTGTAGAGCAGGTCCTTATCTGAACTCTCAGTTCTCATCCTCAAAAGAAACCCGCACAACCCATTCAAAAGATTAACCAAATTGAGTTAAAGCTCCAAGGTATCACACTAAAGATAATGGACAGAATGGACATTCTAGATTTGTCTTATTACAAGAATCTGTAACCTAGTAATCCCTCCCCCGTGACTGGAGAGGTGTCAATGTGCCACTTCACCTTGAATGGTCCCTTTAAATAGGTGTGTTTTAACTCGTGATGCTAAACAATCTGTTCCACCTTGTATTTAGCTGTGACACAGTAAGTTTCCCAAACCCGAAGAAGAGATCTGTGAGCTTCAATGCTTCTTTCACCAATAGAAACTGATCCAATAAAAGATATCACTTAACTCAACTTATCTGAGGACATGGTTAGGAGAAACTGATTTACTGTTGTATGATTATTTACAAGAGCTTGCTTGTATATTATCCAACCTTTCCTTTTCCCCTTGGATACTAATAGTGGCATAATATTATAATCCTTCTGTAGCAGTGAAGTGTATTTGCTTTTTCTGCTGCGTATAAAGCTTTCATTTACTGTCTCACCAGTTTAATCCTGAGTGCACTTTTGTCTTTTGTCTTCATGGAAAGTTCCCTGTGGTTGCCTTGTAGCTTTTCAAATATGGCAGGGATTGCAAGACGTTGTTAAACTGTTTCAGACAGCTTTAATTTATGCTTATTTGCTATTTCTGTCACTCTTAATGGACTTAAGTGCTTAATGTTGTAATGACTGGAAGGTTCTGGAATAATGGGCTTCCTAGCACATAAAATCTTGGATGGCACAGAGAGGCTGCATGGTTGGATAAAATAAACAATGTAAAATTTGGTTCTGATAACTTTTTTTTAATGACATTTTGGTACAGTTCTAAAAGCAAAATACAGAATATCTTCGGTTAAACTACTGATACCCATCTGACACTAGACACCATTTTGTCTTAAGCATATTGTGGTTAGTTGGGAAGCTATAAGCATTTTACTGAGGATGCTAAACTGCTCATGCTGATGCAAGAGTATATTGGCCTGATTCAAATGAGGGCAGAATGACTTTCTTGGAGGAGTATTACCTGAAGCATTAGCTATCTTTGTAAATGGAGATGTATGAACTTGATTATTTATTAAATGTACAGGTTGGTACTGAAATATTAAGTTTGCTTTAAGGAGGTTGACTTGGCACAGCTTTGTTTGTTCATTTTTTAGTACGTAGTTTTTTAATGAAATGGATTGTACACTTGTGTTACTTTCTAACCTACCATAATGGATCATTTTGACACAAGAAAACATTTACGTAAGACCAAGTGTGGCAGCTTTTTTTTTTTTTTTTTTTTTAAATCCTCTCAGATCTAACTGTGTGGCTTTGGGCTTCTTCTGCAAACCAAAAAATCGTGTTCTAGGAGCGAAACCCAGAAGCTGTTCAATCCGTACCCCACTACATTTTGAATCCTCTAGCTGCCTTGTTAAGCTTAGTGGTCTATTAACACCCAGGCAATAAAAATATTTGGTATATGAGACAGTGCCCCCTTCTTTCTTTTGGTTTTATTCTTTGCTTTTATAGGGCTCTTCCTTCTAATGTTGTACTTTCAAAGCCTATTTTTTTAATCCACTTAGCCAGAACTGTAAAAGCCATTTTTGAGAGGAATTCTAATCCAGTTGGTTAATCTATATTATTGGGAGATGTTTAAAGTGTATTGCTAATTAGCCAAACTGTAAATGGGTTCTCTGAAAGTAATCCAACTACTCCCACCAGTGGTCCAATATGCAGTTGAGGGCGCATTATTAACAAGGACCTGAGTACCATCACGCTCAAATTAAACAGTAACTCAAAGCCCAACAGCAAGTTTGATAGATTTGTTGGATCATCCGTGGAATGGTCCTGTATTCCCCATATTGTATAATGCAGAGGATGTTAGACTTTATTGGGTAGAGACCAGACTGAGCTAGTAGGAAGAGTTAAGGAGGTCACAAGTTTCCTTTGCTGACATGCACCCTGCCAATGTGTCTTCTGTAGGAGAGTTGACACTCAAGTGGACTAGCGATAGGTAAAGGTGTCTACACATAGCAGTACACAAGAGAACAGTTACAATTCAATTAGTAGCTGGAGACCAGTGTTTGAGTGGATTGTAAAAAGGTTTACTACTGTTTACAGTAAACTACACATAAGTGTAAACTGTTCATCAATAAAAAGCAACAGCAGAAGAAGACAGTTGGCTAGTGTACATTAGATTCCCAATCATGATATGATCCTGATAATGGAAAATATTAATGTAAAGGTTGGGAGTGGACATGTTTAACTATTAATGTTGAACCCTTTGGTGACTGATAAAAGGGAAAGGTTAAAAATGCATTGTGAGATGCACAATCTGATTAATGGTGGTCCTTTGATTTCCTCCGACATGCAGAATGGAATTTACCAGATGGGTGGAATGGAATTCAAACCAAAATCCAGATTGACCACATTATTATTATTAATTTATTTTTTAACTGGAATATGGTTCATTTTATTTCATTTTTGGTTTTGATATTACTGCTACAAAATTTGAACAATGTATTTTGACCTTAAAATAAACCTAAGGTTCACTTAAATTTTGTTCAATTTAGAATTGGAGAAATACTGGGAAACTAAGAATAAACTGTTGCTGTGAACAGTGCATCTGTTGTGGGGCACTATGAAACAATCTGACTTAGGGTGTAACAAAATATTATTTATGTGCATCATCCAAATCATTGCAGTACCATAAGGTTTAAAGTAGTTAACCTGCAATGTAATGTTGTGGTGGTATTTAGGTTTTTAAAAAATCTACTTGTCTTTAATGTAGCCTGTGCAATCACAGTTGAAGTTGCACCCCCTACTAAAATCTGAAATGATACTTCTTTCAACAACTAGAGGCAGTGTCAAGAAAACAGAGTATGGAAGTGATTTTTTTTAATGGAATATAAAGGCTAAGTTGTACGGAAACATAATCAGGTCAATGATCCAAGTGGTAAAAAAGCCTACTCATGATCTGATAACTGTCAAGGGAGAAGGTGCTGGGAGTATGGAGGGAGGATTTTGAGTGCTGAACTTTGTAGTTCATCCAGATGCAAGCATTAAAGTCATACTAGATGAACAGGGCAGCTTGCAAGACAGAATGGATATCAGCACTGAAGCACCCTCAGAAGAAGAAATAGAAAGAGCAATGAAGCAGTTTAAAATGGGAAAGCTGCAGGAACATACAATATAACAGCTGAGCTGCTAAAAGCTGGCAAGACAAGTGCTATCAAAGCATTAAGAAAAATATACAAAATGTGAGAGCAAGAGGAGGTACCAGATGACTGTGTGAAGGCAATAGTTGTTCCAATACTGAAGAAAGGAGATCTTGCCAATCTGAATAATTAACTAGTGGTATAAGCTTATCTTCACAAGGATCAAGCGTGATGAAAGTAATTCTTAACAGATTAACACCAGTTTTAGAAGTAGATGAACAGTGCAGCTTTAGACCAGGTCATGTTACATCAACTTGCTATTCATGCACTGATGTGATATTCATCACTGCTGATGGTGGGAGTTGGGGAGAACAGCCTAGCTCCCTCCTCCTTTGAAGCACCCCTTCAAGTAGTTGAAGGTTGCTATCAAATCCCCCCTCAGTCTTCTCTTCTGCAGATTAAATAAGTCTAGTTTCTTCAGTCTCTCCTCATATGTCATGCGTCCCAGCCCCCTAATCATTTTCGTTGCCCTCTGCTGGACTCTTTCTAATTTGTCTACATTCTTTCTGTAGGGGGGAGCCCAAAACTGGACACAGTATTCCAGATGCGGCCTCACCAGTGCTGAGCAGAGGGGAATAATCACATCCCTTGATCTGCTGGCAACGCTCCTACTGATGCAGCCCAACATGCCATTGGCCTTTTTGGCAACAAGAGCACACTGTTGACTCATACCCACTGTTGACGCATTCCTGTTCACCATAACCCCCAGGTCCTTTTCTACAGGGCTGCTACTTAGCTGATCGGTCCCCAGCCTGTAGCAGTACATGGGAGTTTTCTATCCTAAGTGCAGGACTTTGCACTTGTCCTTGTTGAACCTCATGAGATTTTTTGGCCCAGTGTTCCAATTTGTCTAGGTCTCCCTGAATCCTGTCCCTGCCCTTCAGCATGTCTACCATTCCCCCCAGCTTGGTGTCATCTGCAAACTTACTGAGCGTGCAATCTATCCCATCATCCAGATCATTAATGAAGATGTTGAACAGAACCAGCCCCAGGATCGACCCTGGGGCACGCCGCTCATTACTGGCTGCCAACTAGACATTGAGCCATTGATTCCTACCTGCTGAGCCTGTCAATTTAGCCAGTTTTCTATCCACCTTATGATCCACTCATCCAACCCATACTTCCTTAACTTGCCGACAAGAATGCTGTGGGAAACCGTATCAAAAGCCTTGCTAAAGTCCAGGTATATCACGCCGACGGCTATTAACCCATCCACAAATCCAGTCATCATGGAAGGCAATCAGGTTAGTCAGGCACAATTTGCCCTGGGTGAATCCATGCTGACTGTTCCTGATCACTCTATTTTCCTCCAAGTGTTTCAGGATGGATTCATTGAGGATCTACTCCATGATTTTTCCAGGGATTGAGGTGAGGCTGACTGGCCTGTAATTCCCCGGATCCTCCTTTTTTCCTTTCTTGAAGACAGGTACTAAATTTTCCTTTTTACAATCCTCTGCGACCTCCCCTGTTTGCCACAAGTTTTCAAAGATAATGGCCAGCGGCTCTGCAATCATATCAGCCAACTCCATCAGCACCCTCGGATGCAGTTCATCTGGCCCCATAGACTTGTGCACATCCAACTTCTCTAAGCAGTCCCTAACCTGACCTTCCATCACTGAGGGCTGCTCTCCTTCTCTCCATTCTGCGTTACCCAGTGTAGTAGCCTGGGGGCTGACCCTCCTTGTGAAGACTGAAGTAAAAAAAGCACTGAGGACTTCAGCCTTTTCCTCATGATCCACCACAAGGATACCCCATTCAGTAAGGGACCTACACCGTCCCTGATCCTCTTCTTGTTGCTGACATACTTGTAGAACCCCTTCCTTTTATCCTTCACATCCCTTGCTAGCTGCAACTCCAATTGCCCTTTGGCCTTTCTGATTTTATCTCTGCAGTCCCGAGCAATATCTTTATATGCCTCCCTAGTCATCTGTCCAAGCTTCCACTTCTTGTAAGCTTCCCTTTTATGTTTCAGCTCAACGCAGAGATCTCTGCTAAGCCACGCTCAGCACCTTCCACATTTGCTGTTCTTTCTGCACATTGGAATGGTATCTTCCTGTGCCCTTAGCAGGGTTTCTTTAAAATGCAGCCAGCTCTCTTGGACACCTTTCCCCTTCAGATCAGCCTCCCAAGGGATCCTGTCCATCAGTTCCCTGAGGGAGCCAAAATCTGCTTTTCTGAAGTCCAGGGTGTGTGTTCTGCTTCTTTCCTTTCTTCCTTTGATCAGAATCCTGAATTCTACCATCTCATGGTCACTGCTGCCCAGGTTGCCATTCACTTTTACTTCCCCGATCAATTCTTCTCTGTGAGCAGCAGGTCAAGAGATGCAAGTGCCCTAGTTGGGTCTTCCAGCATTTGTACCAGGAAGTTGTCCTCAACACTCTCCAAAAACTTCCTGGGTTCCTTGTGCACTGCTGTATTGCCTTCCCAGCAGATGTCAGGATAATTGAAATCCCCCATGAGAACCAGGGCCTGCAATCTGGAAACTTCTGCTAGTTGTCCATAGAATGCCTCATCCACCTCTTCCTTCTAGTCTGGCAGTCTATTAACCCACAGACTTTGAACTGGCTTGTTTCCACTTTCACAGTGGAGCTCCGAGCAGTCACACAGCTCTTTTACATATAGCACTACTCCTCCACCTGTTCTTCCCTGCCTGTTCTTTCTGAACAATTTATACCCATCCATGGCAGTGCTCCAGTCATGCAAGTTACCCCACCATGTCTCTGTTATTCCAATTATAACACAGTTCCTCGTCTGTGCCAGTACTCCCAATTCTTCCTGCTTGTTTCCCAGGCTCCTTGCATTTGTGTACAGGCATCTAAAATATCGGGCCGATTGCCCTACTTTACCCTGTTGATTATCTCTCTTCTTGCATCTTCCTTCTTGCATTATCTCCCGGTGTCCTCCTTCCCCACTCACTTCAGGTATTAGGGCTTTGTTAGGACACTGAAGACAATGATTTGATTTCCCCCCAAATTCTGACTAGTCTCTCTTTTAACCCTGCTTTTACAGCACTGGCACCCCCCAAGTTCCATCCCTTCCCTCAGGTCTCCCTCATTGTGACTTACCTGTGGGCTTTGGTAACCTTCCCCCTTCAAACTTAGTTTAAAGCCCTCCTCACTAAGTTAGCCAGTCTATGTCCAAATATGCTCTTCCCCTTCCTTGATAGGTGGAGTCCATCTCTGCCTAGCAGTCCTCCTTCCTGGAACAGCACTCCATGGTCGAGGAAGCCAAAGAAGACTCCTGTAGTGCCAAAAGAATTGGTGAAACATTAAAGCAACTGCTGCAATTCAAAGTTTAAAGGATAAGGGGCCATGGAATCACAAATACTTTGGACCATATTCTTAAACTGGACGTTAGGAGGTCAGACAATATGGACGGAGTGACATTGGATGATCTAGTGTGAAAAATACTTAGATTTATGCAAAAATGGTACAAATGGCAGAGGTTTAAATTATTGATACTTTTTACCTTGGAAAATTGGTCTAGTTGACTTGAACTTGGTAAATGCCTACAAGATGAAGGTTGCATCTTGGACAAATGGCAGCAGTGATGAAGGCGGAGTAGACATGGAATCTTATTTGTACCTATGAAATTTGAGCTCTGCTGACAATTCCATCAAGGATGAGGATAAAGGGAGTTATGCTTTAGCTGAAATTGCTGCACACACCTGAAATTATGGTCTGACATAAATATTTCATTTGGTACCAAAGTAAAAAATATCAAATCAGTGTACTTAGCAATATTACTCTGGCCTGCAAGCAGTGGCATTAAATGAAAGGGGCACAAATATGGAGACAGTAAAGTTGAGTTTTTCATTTGTCTTAAAATTATTTCACATCACACCTGCGATTTTCTGTTGTTAAGGGAGTAGGAGGTGAAATCAGAGTACAGGATTTGCTGCAGTCAAAAAGATTTAGATGGTGAGGAAAATGCAGAATGCAAACAGCTAATAGAGTGCCAAATAAAATAATGGAAATGTAACCAAGGTCTCTCTGACCGAGAGACACAGAATCATGGGAATATTGTACAGAGAGACATGACCAGGCTGGGATGAATGGAGGAACAAGCCATGACTGGGAACAGCAATGCTGCACTGTTTCTTGTGTTTGTAAAGGTGCTCTAGGATACCAAAGAAAAATGAAATTGGTTGTATTATCTTAAATTTAGAATGGAATTTATTTTTATTCAGAAAAAAAAATTTGCCTTGTGAGAAAGAAGGCAGCACACTTTTTAGTCAACTTAGAATATGATATACAATTCAAATGAAGATGTATCTGATGTACATTCACCAATGCCAAAGAGTGTTAAATCATTTGACATGGCAGGGTCCCAATAAGCAATGAACATTAATGTAGGGAAGACCGTCAAAGCAGCAAACCCCATCATACATCACACTTTTGTGACTCAGTCGAGAGACCCACATGTATGGAAAATCTACTTGTTCAGTACCCAATCCTGAAAGATACTAAGCATTGTTAGAAGACTGAGCACAACTGAGCACAATTCTTTGAAAGTGCTTATCTTCTTGCAGAATCAAGCCCTTGTGTCTTGGCGGTCTGCCTCAGCTGATATTTTTCACTTTGTCCTGCATATTTGAATTAGAATATGTTGACTTCTCGAATAACTAAGAGGATGTCTAATGTGAAATTTCAACTTGCAAAGTATCTTGATTTGCTCTTTTGACTGACAGGTATTTGCTAACAGATTACATTGTTTGTGAAAAAGACATGGCAGCGGCTACAGCTTTTTAACTTGACTAATTTTGCCACAATGAGCCGCTGAGTTGTGCGTTTGAGCCCCTCACTCCTTGTGTGTGACACAGAGGCCTGTTTGGTGGTTCTCTACTCTATCAACAGCTCTTGTCAGGCCTGACTTCCTCACTACACCTAAGTGTTGTCCCAATTTTATTTTTTTATCCATACACCCCTCCCCCCAACTAATAACTCCCTGATCATTAATTTTCTGGTCTGATGTATGTACCAGGCACATATAAAGTTACACACATGCTAGGATTTTATTCTTAAACTATGTGCAGCATGCAATGCATAGGCGCATTTTGCATTAGATGAATGAGTGAGTGTTTGCTTATCTGATCAGCCTGATCATCAGGCAGATACAATGAGGGCCCACTTACATAAAAGGTAAACAAAGCCATCAACTTCGTGGGTGGAGATGTGAACCCCAAATGAGTCAACTCAATCAGCTGATGGCATATGTAATATTATTGTATTACAAAAGTGTGTTGAGAAAGGCCTTTTATGAAAGCCAATGACACCTGGTGATTTAATATCATTGTGAAATGTATGCATTTAGTCAATATGAGGACTTATGAGTACTCGCTATTGATATGCTTTGAAGCCTGTGACCGAAAAGGTGTCTAAACCAGGCATATCAAGGCAAATGAACAGGTTTTCACTCAAAGAAAAGAGGTCGCCTCCTCATATCAAATGCCGCCAAATTCACCAGGCCATTCACTTGTATTAAAAGTTGCAGGAAGAGGTCATTTGCATTGTAAAAAGTCACCAGCAGGGGACCAGAGAATATGAAGTCTACACCAGACAGCCTGATGTCCACAAACAACAGGAAAAAAGAACTTTTTCTGGGTTTACTCCTCAAAGAACACCCTTCCAGGGTTAGTGGACTATTGGAAAAAGGGAGGAGAGATGTTAACCATTTGTAGGGGTGCAAGGGGCCAGAACTCTTGAAATCACAGAATTCTTGGCCCTTCAAGGGGGTTGAAGACTCTGGGAACTGAGTATAGGGAGAAACCTTCTTGGGCAAAGGTGGTAACTTGCCAAAATTGTTTCAGTCTTAGAAAGAGTTTCCAAAGTAAAAATATGCTTCTATCTTTATTCCTTACACCTGGTATTACTTAAACCTATGACTTTTTGTTTAAGAAATGTTTCACTTTTTAATATAAACCAATTCATTGCAGTGGTCAAAAGGAAGGGTGTAATCCCAATTATGCTAACAGGCTGTCGAGTTAAAAAAGCAAAATACTTAATTCTGTGGGCATTCCAGGAGATGACTGTACAGTGTAGGGCAGATTTTGGGGAAGTTCAGGACTGGGAAGGCATTGGGGTCATCCTGCAAAAAGTAAGTGGTGGTGGAAGCAGGATGCGACCTCTATCCTTGTACAGTGGCTATTGATACCAGGGCGGTGAGCCACAGCAGCATGGTATTTTTAAGTCACCCAGAGTTGTAGGGCAGGTCTGGGTTGCACTACAAAGCGCCCCACTCTTGTCTTGTTTTATAGTAACTATTTAATAGTTTTTAAATATAGCTGTTAATTGTAATGGAATTGAAGATGTAATGGACCCAGTTATGGGGGATGGAATATAATGCTGGAGGAAAGGCTGCGATCATGATTTAGTCAATCAGCTCCAGATTCATCCTATTTTGAATGATTGGCTATAGCCACCAAAAAAAAACCTTTCATCCTTACTCTAAGCCTAGTGGGTAATCTAAATTGTGCTTCGATGCCAGCTTTTCATGGAGGGGCAGATTCTTCATAAATGTCAAATTGGCCTCTAAATTTGCCTCCTAATTCGGCATGCCTTTTGTCAGTAGGGGCTTAATTTTGCAAACATTTCATTCTCGGATGCGTGGTTTGGTTTTCTGCCCTGGAGAGTTGCATTTGGAAAACTTGCTGGGATCAAGGTGAAAAATAATGCTACTACGGAAGCCTAGCAATGCTCCATTTCACTGAAGCTCCCTTTAGGGCTGGGCAAGAGGGTTAATGGTCAGAACAACTACACAGAGTGCATTGTGTATTGAACAGGGTAGAGCAGGAGTCAGCAACCCAAAAGATAATATACAGTTGCATGTGATAATTATACAATGGGCAACATTGGAAAGAAAAAAGTGAATCTCCAAGTTTGAAAATAGGCTTGGGGAATGATTTTATTACATCTTTTAAACATTTCAGATGATTTAAGCTATTCCTTCCTTTAAATTGGAAGAATACCTAGGTCTGTAGAAGCTGCGCGTGAAATGGCTAAATGACAAAACAGTTTCCTTTCCTATGCACACTGGCTATCCACATCCTAAGATGGTGTAAAAGAGGCCGTGTCTACATGAACATAATTCAGCACAAGATGGAGTGTGAATCTTCTATCCTAGCCTGCCACACTCTTAACTGTTCATGTGGACTCTGACATGCCTTATCAATATCTTTAATGTGCTTTGATCTAGTCCCGCTTCAAAGAAGACTTGATCCAAATGCACTGGTAATACTGGTTAATGCATGTCAGCAGTGTCCACGTGGGCAGCGTATGGCAGCCCAATACATTGTCACTTCATACCTCAGTTTGCCATGAACTAAACATTAGTGTAGAGTACAAATACTCGGTATCACCCAGTCAACAGAATTATGCTGATGTACTACTGTTGAGGATCTACCCCACTTACTATATTGGCATTGCAACCATGCTTTCTAATTCCACTTGTGCATACAGCACACTCCCAAGAAATGAGAGCTGCAAAATGACCTGTAACTCCTCTGAATATTTTTTTTAAGCTTTCCAATGTGTAGGACTTTAGCTCATGCTCAACAGTAAGAAATAGATCTAGCATTCCAGTTCAATATTTATATTTTTCCTGCATATAGGGATCCTACACTGCTTCAACTGAAGTCAGTTGGAGTTTGGCCATTGAAGTCAATGGAAGACGAATGGCCAATAAATTGTTGCTGTAGCTTATTAAATTGGGTTTTCCTATGTTTAAAGCAGTAGATCTATTATACAGCTTTCTTCCTTATAACTAATCACATCTATTATCATTAAAAAGCGCTGTTTTTGTTATAACATTCAGTGATACTAAAACCAAGTTAAATATCTGGAGCATTTTGAAATGTGTGTAACCCAAATACGTGGGTAAATGGCTGTTTTGCATGAACTATTGTTTTTGTCACCATGCTGACTTGCTGTCAACTGAGAGCCTAGTGTAAATAACATCACCGTTACAGCACACATGAAACACATCAATCCTTTTCATTGTGTTTCTTAAGTCCTGACATTTTTGATAACTCGTTTTCAGTGTGCCTGTTTCAAGCTCTCCTTTCTTATGATTGCGTTATTGAAGGGCACGCTTTGTATTGCCTTATCTCATTAGCATGTGTTTATCATTCATTTTCTGTGTAATTACCATCCCAGAATAATGCAAACCAGCATTAGATGTTACACTTCTAAAAGGTGTCAAGATACAGACAGCAGCTCATTTCTCCTCCTCCCCTTAGATTCTGCTCACTGACACGTTTGTTTCCTGTCACTTCGGTCTATTGGAGAACAGTGGGTCTAACAAGCCTCACTACTGTGTGGCCATAAGGCCTTTCCGTCTTCTGATTCTGGGTCTCTTTTCCAACCAGTTGTGTTTACTGTCTTCCCTTGTAGTCAGAGGTTTTGCCATCAATGAGCACCTAGAGACTTCTGTTTCAATCTGGATTATAATCACTAGGTGCAACACCTCAAGCTTGCATTATTTTCTCTTAGTTTTAAAAACATGTTTAAAATTTTGTTTTGACTGAAAGTTAAACATCAGAGGGAACACCGCCCTAGCTTGCAAGTGCATAACTGCTGTATAGTTAAGGAAATAGTGAATTACTTTATTCAGCTCTTGCTTTTACAGTTCAATTCATGTTTTCAGGAAGGGAAAACAAAAATGAAGTGATCAGTCAATGACCACTTGGAATAGGAGCCAAGATTAAGCCTCCAATCCTGCATCGAGCTCTCTAGTTCAGACCCCTGCATCACTGTGTGTAACTATTATTGTTAGTGGCTGAGGCCAAGAAAGAAAGTCTATTCTTAGCAACACTCCTGTGTGTCACAGCATTATTGCATTCCAGAATGCAACTGAAGTTAGTAGGATTCCATTTAGCTAAGGGATTTCAATGGGATCCAGATCAAGCTTGGCCAGTGTCCACTGATTCAGTGAATGCTGGATCTGGGTTGAAGGGAACAGCCTCATTAGCAGAATTTAAGTGAACTTCCAAATCAAGGCTTAGTGAACTTCCAAATCAAGGCTTACTTTGTGTTTTGAGCTTTGATGCCAACACTTCTTCCAGTGCTAGTTGTGACCTCGATTTCACATCTGTTTTTATGCCTGTTCCATCCAGAAGCACAGTGCAACTTTGTATTTTTTGATAGGTGGCTGACTGAGTACTTATGCAGAAGGAAGACTATTTACTGAATAATCACCACTTCATGATGGGCTTTTTTTTGGTGGTCTCCCATATTTAAAACACTTTCATTGCTGTAACTGGCATGCAGTATGAAATACAGTGTAAGCAATATGTTTATACAAGTTAACATTTTCTAAAGTCAAAAATTTCACAGTGATGCTAAGGTTTTATTTAGACAAATGGGAGAATAGCATGCCTGGTATTATTGTAAACTGTCTTGGCCAGCAAAACAGTATACATAGATGAAAGAGGCTGTTATCTTTGGAAAATAGCTGAAGAGCAGCAAGTAATTGAAAACATCAAAATGCTTTTCAGAAAACACAACACGCTGTGGACTTAAATGTCTGTAGTTTCCTGTTGCCTTTTTTGATGACCTGCCATCTATGGTATTTCATATGATCAGTTTTTGAACAAATGCTCACTTTGCTAGCTGGGGTACATATTTGGTGAGGCCAAGAACAGCTGAGACAGCCTTTGGGTAGAAGAAAAAAAGAGGAGCAGGTAGGCTGTTTTTATAGATGCTCCTTCTGGTTTTTTTCCCCTTTCCCATCCCTTCCAATTGCCTTCATTGTGTATATTGGAGAAGCTGCTTCTTCCTGGCATTGCAAGAGGTGGGAAGGGTATTACATGCTGCTTTCTCTCTGTCACCACTGCTGCAATTGGGCTATGGGGATGATGGAGGGCGGGGGAGGCTAGGATAGTGGCTCATGCCTGGAAGGGTTGAAAGAGTGCTGTTGTTGATTGTTCTGATGCTGATCCATATTGGGTTTCCTGCTTCAGTAACACCCTTCTCATCTGTAATCTAACTTTGGGATCTCCTTAGATGCTGTGAGCTAAGCTGATTGTCAGTTTGGGGATCTGGAAGGGATTGTTACTGGAAGGCAAAATTGGCAAATTGCTGTATGGGAGTTCACCTTCCATCCAGTTAAATTGCAATTGTCACAGCTTTGGCATGTACTGTGTAGTCAATGAACTAGGAACAGTCCAACTGAGGTCCATGTAGCTCAGAGCCCTGCCTGGTCACTGGTACTAGGCAAAGTAATGCATGATAAAGGGGTAAACAGCTATCTCACATGGCATATACTTAGTATGATATCTTCTCTCTCATACCTCTGTTGTGTAGGAGGACAAGGGATTGGAAGTGTGGCTTCTTGGCAGGCCTGACTGAAACTATAGTGGGGGCACGACCCTCATGCCAACCATTAGGTTTATACTACTCAAGACCCATTGAGGTCTGTACTGCAACAACCCTGCTGCATAGCTTGGAGCAGTGACACCAGATAGGTAATTTCTTAAAATGAAGAGTGGTCTTCACAATAGCCCATACTATAGTGTGAGTTTGTTTCCATGTCCACATCAAAGATTTAGTCTTAGAAAACATTTTCTAGGTAAATCTCAAGTACGGGGATATTCCAGAACAGCTGCTAGAATTAACATATTGATTGTAAGTAAGCATTGATTTCAGAGCTATTATAATAGTGTGCAAGGGGCAGATCTTGTACCTGGCTTGAGCAGAAAGCCATTCCAGCACACTACCGCATATGCACAGTAGTGAAGCAGCCAAATGAAGCTGTATTCTTGTGATCGGAAACCACATAATTTTCAGCAGCCGGGAAGATGTGAGGTAATGAAATAATTCTTGGAAATGAAGAAAAGTTTCTAACTTCCCACCACACATAAGCACAGATGAATGAGTAACCAGTTAATCTAGAACAACGGAACTCCAATGGAACAAAGAGCAATACTGCGAGATCAGTAGCACTGTATAGGAGTCAGGTTTTGACAACTCTCATTATGGTTATTTAATGGAGATGATAAAAATGTGCCTGAAACATTCCCATGAGTGAGAATGTTCTGTTTTCAGGATGAGATTACTTTGATGCTCTTGGTTATGCATTTACATCATCTGTCGCTGTGCTTCAGTATATCAGAATACATTTCACAAGCTCCATATCATTTTTATGTTTCAGGTTTACTGGTTATATTTCCTATTATATAAAGTTCCTATTTGTGCTTTTGCAGCTATGTGAAATACTCTCCTTGCTTAATCTGTCATGATCTTCACCAAACTGTGTGGCTGCATTTTTCTGTGTTGTTGCTTGTGCATAATAAATAAATCAGTGAACTGATAAAAACAGTGCAGCTCCTTTCTTTTTGTATTGGTGACAATATGAGGGGTGCCTGGTAGGGGAGAAAGTGGGGAGACATCATTGGCTTGAGTCTCTGAGACTCTGCAAAAAACTCTAGATGATGATGTAATAATCTAGGATCTCCTGCATGTTCAATATATGAGACTAGAATGAGAAAAAGCAGCATAAACAGCTGAGAAATGAAAGTCTAAATATCTGGCTGCTGTGTTACACGTCAAACTAACAAACAAATAAAAAAATCAAAGACATAGGGTGAGACGAAGTTGCTTAAAGCAAGTTTGTTATAAAGAACTGCAAGGAGCTTGTAAGAGCTTTGATGAAAACCTTCAAAAATACAGGCTTTTGTTTCTGTTTTCCTGATGAAACTGAAAGAACGCTTATCTAAATTTGTTGTAGTTCCAGTATGACTTCTCTCTATAAAGTACTGACTATAGCTGGTAGTGGAAAGTGTCCTATGGAAAGCAAGTCAATACATAAATGTTATATTGCTTTCACTTCACATGCATCCTCAATTGAAGGTTCAGTATTTTATAAAAGAAATATGAAGCTTCATGCATTATTAGAGCACAGGAGTATGTAATTTCTATGTATAACTTCTGCTCCTCATATTGAAACACAGATGCATTTGGGATGAAACATGGCAGGCATCTAACAGTGAACATATAATGTGAAACAGCTTGGGTAAGAAAATGAAGAATCATGGATCCAACTAAAATTACAAGGGTTATTGTTGTAATATATTACAAGTATTCAAGATGAAAATTGACCAGGACATTGAGGCTGACTGATCCACCCTGGTCAAAACTGCTATGGGATCTTTTGTGACCTAGGTTGTCAAGACCTTTGTTTTACACCACTGAAGGAAAATCACACTGGGAGCAGCAAAATGCCCCCTAAGTGCTTCCTGAGATATTGATGGAACATAGATTGGAGGAAGACCATCACCCACTGAATCACCATCTCACATTCCCATGCCACCTCCCAGCACCTTCTGATTTCCTTGGCGGAGGGGGGCTCCTGTCCCAGTCCAACAATACTTAAGTTGTGAAATCTCACAAGATCACAGTACTGCTCTGCAGGCACTCCTTTAGATCCCCTTAATGGTTTACACCATAATTTGGAAACAAATGTTTGTCCTTTGGTTTTTGTTAAAAGAGGGACTACATTAAAAAAACAAACCAAACCCAGAGCAGACTATCTCTTGCTGTTATAGTATTTTATTGGGTTTGTTGCAAAGCTAATAAAATGTTGCAGCAGTCCCACTGCTAGGCATATCATTCCACAATCCTATTAAATTTAACTTCTTATTGGAAGAAGAAATGTGAAAGTTTTCACTGTGCCACAGGATAACATTGATTCAGCTTGAGGAAACCTCAAACACTTTCAGTTGTACAGCAGACTTTAAGTATTGCTCAGATACTTCTCTGGCTCCCCACTCACCCCTGGGTCAATTCCAATTCCTAGTTTGATCAAGCTACTATTTATTTGTATTGCACTATTGATGAGAGACCCCAACAAAAATTGGGCTTCTGTTGTACAGCACATTAGCATATATATTGCTAAAGATACTCCCTGCCCCATTGAGTTTGAAGTGTAAATAGGGAGGAAAAGGGGGTGAGAGAAAGAAAGTATCCCATTTTAAAGGTAGGGCTAGAGGCTCAAAGAATGACCCATCAACATAACTGTGCTCCACAGACATGATACATCTGATGAAGCTGGGGTTTAGTTTATTGAGGAATGGGACATTCTGCTGTTTTTCTCCATGGAGGTCTTTAGACCCTGGCAATGGAACTAAACCACAGATCACTTGGGCTATGTCTACACTTGTTAATTTAAGTCGACCTTGTTAAGTCGACTTAGCATGTCTACACACAAAAATTAAGTCAATTTAAAGGGGACCCTGCCAAATCGACTTAGAATGTCCACACTGGACACCTAAGTCAACTTCTAGGTGCTAGGTGGACCTGGGACTGGTCCACGGTGGCAGGGGGGGCACCCCTTGCCAAGTGCCAGGGGGCTCAGCATTTGCCCCATTGTACCTGGGTACAATGGGGGCTGAGCAGGATAGGGACACTGGCAGGGCATAGGAGCAGGGTGGGCATAGCTCTGTCCTGCCCTGTGGGGGGGCACGCCAGGCTCTGCCTATGCCACCACCCTGGCAGGGAGGGCAGTGGGGAAGCCCTGGAGCCCTTTAAGTCGACTTAAAGTCAATTTAGGGCTAATCTGCCTCTACACTGGCGAAGTCGACTTAATAAAATCGACTTAGCCAGTAAAGTCGACTTTAAAGTAGGTTTTATAAAGTCGACTTTAATTTTCCTTAAGTCGACTTAAGCTGCTGCTTAAGTCGATTTAAGGAAAATGTAGTGTAGATGCAGATTAAATTAAGTCAATTTAAGCAAGCTTAAGTCGACTTAATTTGTAAGTGTAGACGCACCCTTGGAGCCCTAGCTAATCAGACTAATCAGATAAAGATGCCAGGCCAGCTCATTTTGCCCCAGTAACTGCATATTCCCATGTCCGACGTCCCTTGAGAATTATGAGATAGAAGGGTAAACCGCGAGAGGAGGAAGAAAGACCATCGCAAGTGGGAGAAAAAACATCTGGCCTCCTGGAGAACAATGATTGAAAGATGGTCTTAAATATATTGATTTTGCAGCATTGTAGCTATTAGCGAGATAATACGAGTGAAATAATATTTTTTATTGAACAAACTTCTATTGTTTGATATTGTGGGGTGTGGAGTGAGTTTGTGGTGGGTCCTATTGGTGCTGTACAAGTGATAGGCATTGTGGAAATCTGAAACTATATTAGATACTCAAGTTTCCTCTAGCTACAAATCCATGTAGTCAAATCCATGGGAAGACTTCTGTGAAAAAAGGGAAGGTGGAGATTTGTCAGACTCAGTGAGCATGAATAACCATTTTCTGACATGGGCATATCTGCCTGGGAGCTGGAACCGCTATCTCCTCTTCTGTGATCAAATCTCCATAACAGTAATGCAAATGGCCAGTGCCCTTTTTGGAAGCTTAATCACAGCCTACACAACTACTTTGAAAGGAAATGATTACTTTATAGTTGCTGAAAGACCTAAACATTGAAAACCCAGAATAGAAAGCATTGATTTGGTTCATTTAAAAACGTAGACTGTTTAGCTTAAATGAGGATTACTCAAAGTAATTTTAAAACATTACAATTTCTTTGTAAAGAAAGCAATCTGCTGTATATGCTCTTTTTTGCATATGTTGGTCAAACTCAAGCCAGTTCTGCTTCAGTCAGAAACTTATTTATTTTCTCTTTCAAAGTTAGAAAATATAAGCATGATTTTCAAAAGTGGCTAGTGTTTTTTGTTTTTTGTTTTTTTTTTTTTTGGGGGGGGGGGCTGTTTTCAGCTTTCTGGGTGCTAACCCTGAGATGTCTCAAAAGTGCCTGGTTTTTAGATGGTGAATGCTCAACACTTTCTGAAAACCAGGCTTCAATAAGATGCCTGAAGTTGGGCATTTTTTTTTTTGAAAGCTGTAGATTCCACGGTAAAATTTTCAAAAGCTCCTCCTAATTGACTTAGAAGCCCAAGTCCAACTGAAAATCAACAGACTTGCGAGCTTGAGAGAATTTTACCCCAATAGCTTTCAGCCGTAGTTACATTTGAACTTGTGTGTGTAAGTTAAGAAAAGATATGCTGATAGACTAAAAGTGTATCAGCAATAAAAGAATCAAAGCTGAAACTGAAGAGACAGGAAGCAGATGTGAGTAACAAGAGGGAACAGTGAAAAAAGATAGGCAAGAGCATGTTTGGCATTGATTTCAGGCTTGCTCAGAAGAGCCTTATGTCAGCAGGGAAGCACAAAAACAATTTTCCTGTTTTTAAAAGGAAATTTGGAAGGAAGGGGTAAAGCTTGGGTCATACTACTTAAAAATGGTGGAAATGACCACTTAGAATCCTTTATATAAACATTCCACTACCCATACAGTTTGTACTGTCAATTAGCAGACATCTTTAGGTGTAAAAATATCATGCTACTCATTGCAATGGCAGTCTTTTCTTTAAACTACTAGGTACACTGAATTCTTTCAGTATGCATTTGAATAAAATATACGTATGGGCTATGTAAATTCTATAGATATTGGTGAGTTATATATTGACATTAATCTTCCATGTGATTCAGAACTAGCTTTTTATGTGAAATAAGTGATTAATTTTCACCTATCAATACTTCTGTTAACCTACTGGATGTACTTTAATAGAATATTTATGTAAATTATTTGCACAGACCATTTCTATGTTTCATGGTTCATGTAATCATTTTATTTGTAATATTCTTGAATTTACTGCAGAAATCTTAACTGCAAGTTGAGTATTTTTTTAAATTTTCCTTTAAAAAGAAATCTGAGCCCTGGCACTTGAAAATTGGCTCTACCCATGCACGCACGCACGCGCACACACACCCACACCATGCAGAAGGATCGGCAGAAGACCTACTTAAGTCTCTGGGGCATATAGTTTTATATGCTGGAGTTCCTAGCAAAGAGTTGATGTGCAGGTGGGCAGATCTGTTGCTGTGACATTCTAGGGTTCATACAAATGTGTAGAGGTATACTGGCTTAGAGGTCAGTCAGTAAACTCTTCAAGGTTTATGTATATAAAGCTGTAATCCTGAAGTGCTAAAATGGCTGACCTCTTTGCCAATTTGCTTGTAAAAGAATTTAATTTTTTTTCCCTCTGGCATTTCAGTCAGCCACAACAGGCAGCTATAGCCGAGGTGTGAAAAGGCTCTTTTGCTAATGAAAATGATGAAGATAACAATATCTTTAGATTTAACCACATTTGTCTTCACAGCTAGTGTACATGTGTGTCTATGGGCAATGCTGCTTTGGTTTTTTTCAGTTGTCTGCTTCACAAAAACACCACTACACTTGGCATTAATTGGCTCTCTTGGCAAACAGATGTAAAGTGAACTATCCTCCCATGTCAAGTCACTGCTGAAGCTTAATAGTGGGGATGGGTGAGAGGGCATGAGTTACTGCTGCCTATGCTGTCTGTGGATTTCTAGCAGTGTTAGCTAGATGTTTTCCACATTGCAAGCATCAAATTAACTGTGCACAACAGTCACTTATGAAGCGTGAATTTACTAATGAATAGTGCTTGGATAGAAGACCTGAGAAATGAAGAGACATCTGTGTAACACATGCTTTTTTGAAGTTGACTGTTTCTTACCAGCATATACCTCTCCCTATTTGTGGGATATGATACTTTCATTCCAAACTCCTGTTTTCAGGGGTTTCACCTTCAGTGAATCTTTATAACCTTAACTCTGAATTTCCTGACTGCTGTGCCAGTGAAATCTCAGCCTTCCGGTTGTAATAATAGGTTTTTGCATTTAGCTTGGTGATAATGCTCATGTCAGGATTCATGAAGTATTGCTTCAAAATTTCCACACATCCTGAAGTCACAAGTGTCTTCACCTGCATGTAATTCATACAGAAGAGATTTCACCCCCTTCACAGAGAGAATGTTTTATATTACATAGAGGTTACAATGGATTAGTTGCAAGATAATATGAGATAACAGGATACCTTTCAACTATCCCCACTCTGGGATTTGTTATGCTCAATAAAACTTAAATCTAATTTCATTTGCTCTGACATCCAGTCTGCCCCAGTTTTCAGACGCACAGTTTTGTTTTTAATTTTTTTTAACTCCACTAGTTAAGAAAACTGCCATTTTCTGCTTCTAATGGAAATGTATAACAAGATTCCCTCTTTAATGAAACTACATTGTTTTGGAATACACCATCAAAGAAATGTGAGCTGAGTACAGTTAAATATACCTTGCCAATGTCTGTAGAAAATAGAAGTAACATGACCTAAGTGCTTCTGTGCTTATCCATTTCCGCACAGCTTTTTTTTTTTTTTTTAAATACATTCAGATGTATACAAGCAGAATATAATGAGAAAAAAGCTACAGTTAAGTGACAGTGCTGTATCAGTGGTGTTCCTGGAGGCCAAGTTCTTTATATTTTATATTTGCTTTTCTTTTTTAAAAAAGCTTGGTTTTTGCAGTGGAGGGAGGACACATTTCCTCTGGCTATTAATGGGGTTTGGTTTGAGCTTTACTGTATCTCTATGCTGAGAGCCAAAGATAAGATATGGGACAGTGTTTTAGCCATTGATTCAAGCAGCATTAGGTCTAGGAATGTGTCTGTTGTTGTCTCCACATGATGTGTCTAGAAACCAGTGGATGGTTATTCTCTTGGACATTATTCAGGGAGGTACAGTATTCCAGTCAATTGGCAGAGATAAATCTGAGTTATTTGTTGCAATTGGAAGTGGTTGGTAGTAATTCAAAACTATGTCTCACTTCTGTCGTGCTCACTTATTAATAAAGATAGAGATCAATGGAAAGAATGTAGGGACCATTTAGGACTGCAGCCCAAATGTGTAGTTACATTAACATATATGCAGGAATGCTGGAGCAATATTTATAGTGGAGATGCTGAAAGCCATTGAGCCAAACTGCAAATTCTCTATGTACTCAACCTAACACAAATTCCCATTCTAGTTGTTTGCTTTATCTTTCAGACTTTGATTTTTCTTCTTATCACATGAATAGCCATTCATTGCTGAAAGTAGGAGCCACTGGTGCTGAAACCTGAATTCATAGCCACATCTATCTTAAAAGTTTTATACTGCCACTCATCATGTGACATCTGAGTACTTTTCCTCTTAAAAACAAGAAAATACAGTCCCTGAAAAGCATCATCATCATCTGAGAGAGAACTCACATGGAAGTACAGCTAACTGCCCTTTCCAAAACCGTGAAGCAATGTAAACACTTATAAAAAAAAATTCTCAGAAGAATGACCAATATAAGGGCTGGTCTACACCCATCATGTCTGGCTGAATAAAGCTAATATGAAGTAGCCTCTAATGTTTTAAGCTAGGTGCTGCTTTGTTTAATTTATTATAAACCAGAAGTCTTACTAACACAGGCAGTTGTCCTTGAAGACTTGCTTCATTAAGATATACTGTGAAGAGTATGGTAAATTCAGATGATTACATATTTGGTCAATTTTACACTGCCTTTCACATTCTGGATACTTCAGAAAGCTTTCAAAGCAACTGTTAGTGAGATGAGTGTATAAGCAAATGTAGCAGATTTTTTCTGAAATTTGTATTTATTGTCCGGCTGGTGGTCCCTAACGTGCAAGAGTTATTACTAAAGGAGACAACTGACTGCTTCATCTACACTTCAGTGTCCCCGCAAGGCCAACCATACATAATTCAAGAATATCAGCTAATGGTATGTGGCATGATTAACATGGAGAGAATTCAGAATTCATCGTGAACTTATTTATAACGACAGCATAATTGAAAGAGAAAATGATTTAAGAGATGTTATGTTATGAGGCTTTGGTGACAAGGAACATTAATATTAGAGCCATTTCACAAGTGTAGCAAATAGTGGTGAAAAGACAGAGTTCAACTTGTTTATTTCTCATTTGCAGTACCTTTCCAGGGATTTGGAAGTCCCTGTTTTAACTGTAATTTGTATGTAAAGGGTATATACAATCCTAGACATTATTCATTACTAAGGGCCTTCTGCTGCTCCCATCCAAGTCAACAGCCAAACTCTTATTGACATCAATAGGATCAGGAATAGGTCCTAATATATAAACAGCCCCTGAAATTGATGAAAATGGACATCTCATTTGGGAAAATTGAACAGAATTCTCATACTGGAATAGTGTTTTAGCCTTCAGAGGAGATTTTTACAAAACAAAAGGGTCCCATTTGAGTGTCTCTGTGACTGTTCACCTGGAAAATACACCCCAAGTCATTTTTCTTAGAATCTAAGGCTAAAGACAAATAAGGATTTTCTTGCAGGCAAACATAAGCTAGAAAGGAGTGAAAATTACTGCAGCAAAAGGAACAATTAAAGAAAACCTCAGTTAATTATAGACAAAGTATGGAGGTAACTTTACTTGTCACACCTACTTTCAGTTTGTACAATAATACTGAAGATTTCCTCTCTATCGTCCTTCTAGATACTCCTCCTAAAATGATGTAGAAAGTAAGGTGGGAGCTCAATACATTTTAGAGTTACAGGAGAAATAATTGAGGCTATTTACCATTTCAGTAATGTATACTTCTTGTCATAAGGGGACGAGGAAACCTACTAGTTCCATTGGAGAGTGGGTAAATTTAGGTTGGGCTATCACTAAGTAGCAGATTAAGTTACAATTGCCAATGCCAAATATCTATGTATTCATCAGCAATGCAGTAGCTCTTTCAGAAATCTTTCATTTTAATTTAAGACAACCTTTAGATACAGTTCAGATACTGTTCTGTAGGGGAACAGTGTGGAAAGGTAGGATTTTTCCTTTAATTTAGAATAAACATTTTTAAAAAATGCATTCACACAAACACATATTTGCTTTGAGATATTTTTCCCCTCCTCATCACTCTGAAAATATTACTGGTTTATCAGCCACATTAATGTTCCTTTTTTTAATGAGAAGGAAAAGCTGATGGACTGTAGTTTAGCTGGAAAATAACTTTCATTCCATTTGAGTGTGATGCTTTTTATGCCCAAATTGTGATTGAATTAACTGTGACCTAGAGACTTAGCTGGTAAAATTTAGTCAGCTAAAAAGCAAAAAACTCCCCAAACCAAAACACCCACCCCCAAAACCCCTTGCAGGATTCACTAACATCTTTTTCTCCTATCTCTCCTCTCTTCCACATGTTCCACGTAACTCTAGCCTTCTGTTAACAGTAAAGAAAACAATCTGTTTTTTTAAATGAAGAAAGAAAAAGTAAGCTTTTCCACAGTGATAAAAATATTGTTGATTTTGCTGGCAAAGTAATTCACCAGTGGCTCATTTCCATCAGCTTTTATTTCACAGCAATTGTAAAATAAACCACTCGTAGCACATGCTGTTAATCTCTAGTCCCTGGGGTGTAACTGCTGTTACACAGTATGGGTCGTGCGCTAGCTAAAGTGTGCATTAAAAAGGTAGAAATTAATAGTACTAGCACTGATTCTAAGCTAAATGGTATTCAATGGGCAATGTAATTCCTTTAATGGCCCCATACCAACATATTGTCTTGCAGGCTCCTTTTAATTTCTGATTTTCTACACTAAGAAAAGTAAACTGAAAAGAATTTGAATGTCATTGTAAGGTCTGTAGACAAGTCATCAGGACAGAGCTGCACATGCCTGTTGTTTGTCCTTTCCTTATTTTTTTTCTTTTACCTAAATGCTTGCGTCAGTTTTCAGCATCTGTGGTTTGCTGCAATAGTGCTGCATCCCACAGGAGAGGGTTAGCACACTTGCATGATGTTTAGCACAGGTTAAATCCTGTTTACCTTGCTTGTTGTGCTACTAATCCCAATAACTGAGTTGGTCATCTTGTGTGAACAGGACTGGGCCATAAATCCATATGTCTCAAAAGTCGTAAACATACAGCAAGCTTGGTAGTTCTCTAACTAAAATCTTCTTTGAGACAATAAGAAATAAAACATAAGGCTGATTTTTTTTGTTTGTTTTTCCATAATTGGGGGAGGAGGGAGATCATTAATCAATGTATAGTTGTATCTAGCAACAGAACCCCTCTCCCCCTGCTTTTGAAATAGAGCAATGGATTGTAACAGGGAGGGACGACAAATGGAGAGTCGGGAAATCAAGACAAGGAACGTGTACGTGAAGCTGTTTTTCTTGTTGCACTTGCATAAATTAAAAACTGACTCAGGCTTTTGAAGGAAGTGGAGAAGCTCATCAGCACTCTGCACATCTTTGATAGCTTCAAGGGCTTGTATTGTATTGTAAGAATAAATTCAAACTCTTTCCAAAAGTAGAACATCGCAAATCTAGGCCTTAGTGTAGGCAGTGGCAAAACTCCCATTGACTTTCAAATGTGGGAGGACTGAGCCCAAGATGAACTGAACACGAGTTTGCAGCTTGGTATTTGTGAATAGAATCTCACTCTAACCCGGATGGTATTGAGAACAGGTGAACCACCTTGCAGGGGTAAGGAACTGATTACTGATATACCTACTCTAACAGTAGATTCCGTCCCTCCTGGGGCAAGGAAGAAAATAAGAAAGAATTGATAATAAATACATCCTATGAAAGGGGCAATGCAGCTGGAGTAGACTAAACTAAGTCATCAAGCCCTAACTCTTATAAATGGTATCTCTGATAGAAGCAAAGGCATATGTAGAAATGTATTTTTGATCCCTTTTTTCTGTAGCTCATATGTGCTCCCTCCACCACAGTGGCCTTGGAAGAATTCTGTGCCCCTAATGATTCGGGGGGGGTCATGCCCCTGGTTTCCTTCTTGTGCATGCCTCTGGGTGGAAAGGTGAAGGTTTTGAGGGAGAAAATAAAAGAAAATTCTAAACTCCGACAAATATCTGATTAACGCTAGCTGATGGGTAGCTATCGCCGTTCCTGTCCATTTGATAAGCCTGCCTTTGGAGTTCCATTGCCAAGCATCTTCTACAGCAAAGACAAAGTGGCATCATTTATAGGCTGGAATGTGATGTTGGAGTTTTTTCATTAAATTGATATATATGTAAATTGATTATGCATTTTTAGGATGGTGTTCATTTCCCCGTCTTCTTAGTAAGTCCCTTTTGTTGAAGCCTCTAGGGGTTTCCTTATGGTTAGAAATGAAGTCTGGCCCCCATGTCACTGTATAAATCAGTATGTGCTGTAATATTGGTACCTCATATCTTGACTTTGAATAATAAAAGAAAAAAAATGTGCCCGATGGGTGAAGGGATACTTAAGATGGAAAATGAAAATACTCTTTTCTTGTTCTGAAATATCTCTAGGAATATGAAAATCAAAATGTTTTTGCATTCATTTTTTGACATTAAGCATTTACATAAAGATTCAGAAACAAATCAGTAAGAGGGCGGGGGAAGGACGGAGTACCCTACCAAACAATTCTAGATTCAACTCCTAGGACACCTCATTTGTACGTTTCTGCAGTATTAAGTGTTTCTGAATGGAGAATGAAAATAACCCCCCTCAACCTAACATTTGATGTTCAGCTGAGTTTTATTAATTAGATTAATTTTTATAAAACCATTCAGCAGCCCCATGTTGGACCGTAAAGGAGACTGTTGATTAGAACAACAAAAAGAATCTCATTTTTGTCCTCGTTTTTATTTTTAGTAGCACTTTATTACTTTTCAAATGCAGATTATTGTTCTGTGTTGTTAGGAGAAATGGCAACATCTTATGACCCGAGTTATGCTTTCCGCAATGATTTGTCTGTTTAAGGCAATTGTACAGCTGTAATGCGCACTATTGATACTTGTACCAAGATTGAAGGTTGCACTGATGTTTAGAAATTAAAGAGTTGCCCCCCAAAAATTCTGTTATCCTGAGATGTAGGTTGAAATGTGGTTCCTTGTAATATTAGAGGCAGTCTCTTCATGTCAGGGATTAGCTGTGGTATAGCAGTGTGGGGAAGGCTGCTCCATGCATTCTGTAGGAGAAAAGACTTCAATTTTAGTCCTGTCATTGTGGAACTCTTTCCTGGGGCTAAATACTGAGCTCTGTACGCAGCTGCTGAGCTCTTGCTAGTGTGATCCGACTTTAATGGGACTTCCAGGTGCTCAGTTTCTCTTGAGATTTTGCCTCTCTGAATAAATTCTCTTTACAAAGATGGGGATGGGAAGAAAGCAAATGTATCAAAAGGCTGGTTCTATCAGGCTCACTGTTACTACTTGAATTCTGCAAATGCTTTACCTAAAGCACTCCTTCCTTCCAGGTCTCGGTTTCTCAAGCCATTGACACTGAAAAAATGTGTCAACTGGCACCTATCCACAGGCAAAAGAATAACCACAGGAAATAGTTCAAAGGGCCATTCCTACGACCCCACCCCCACCCCATGAAGTGATGTGATGCCATGTGTGTGTGTGTATTGTTCCTTTATTTTAAAACAACAGTAGTCTAAAGATCAGATATCAGTAGTAGCAAAGATAAAAATGTTTTCTGTGTCAGTGGATTCTGTATTTTTGGATACAGCCTGCGATTGACTAGTATTGTTTATATAAAGGAGATTTGCCTCTGTGGGTGGAAGCGTGGTCCCAGGATATAAATGATGGGAACTCAGGCAGGCTGAAGCAAAATATATTGGATGGGTGTAGTGCATTGTATTTTGCATATGCTTATTAATTGGTGGATGCACTTATGCCATTATGGAGTTTCATGAAACACTTTTAATCTGTAGATATTTCTTTTGTGACTAACATCTTGCCATGTGCACCCTGTTTTTCATGGGGTTCAGTCAAAAACATTTACTGCTGTAATTACAGCTGCTGTTTCTACTAACTCTTAGACAAGGCCTTGTCAGCCAAGAAGTAGCTGCTATTTCAGCATGCTAGAGGGAGTGCAGGAAGGAGTTAGTAGCTGTGTAGATGCTGTTGTGGAAGCCTTCATTAAACATTTCTGGATGTAAATACATAGCCACATATTTAGAAGCTGGAAGCCATTTTGAACACTGGTAAGATCCAGCTCGGTCCTGCAAAGAGAAAATAGAGTTGCCAGAGGTAACCCAGACTGATCTATGCATTGGATCTCAGTACAGATTCCTGTAATTTTGCAGAAGTCAGTGAGGTTGAAACTGGAGGAAGTGGACATCATATAGGAAGAATTGCAGACTAGAGGCCAAATTTCTTCAGGAAGTGTACTATATCATTGAACCAGAGACTGTGAGAGCATCACAGCAACAGTAATTGTCAAGTGTTCTAATTCAAATTGTGCATATGCTCAGCATTGTGGATGTTGAAACAATCGGTTCTTTAGTCCAGTGGTTTTCAACCTTTGCATTTTCAGACCCCTAAAATATTTCAAATGGAGCCCTTAAGAAATTTCAGACATAGTCTGTGGATGCTCAGGGATCTGCAAACTACAGGTTGGAAACCATTGATGTAGTACAGCTAAATATTTTATTTGTCAATATAATATCCAAAGAAAGCGTACATGAAAGCAAAAAACCAAGGAGTCTGGTGGCACTTTTAAAAACTAACAAATTTATTTATCACGTGCGCTTTCATGGGAGAAAATCCTACTTCATCAAATGCTTGAAGATGGGGAACTTACAGAATAGGAGGACAATAAATGCAGGGAAGTGCAGGGCATAGGATGAGGTCAGACTGTTACAGCAAATCAGTGCAGTTGTTTAGATTCAAACAGTGGAAGACAGCATATAGGAGGGATTGGGGGGGGGGAGGGAAGAAAAATTGCCTATTGCCACAGTCTCTCTATTCAACCCTAAATTGAGGGCGTCAAATCTGCGTATGAATTCCAATTCTGCAGTTTCTCTTTGAAGCTTTGATTTGTTATCCATTTGTCTGAGTATGGTCATTAACAGATCATTAACTGAGAGATCAGGAAGACTGAAGTGTTTCCCTGTTGGTTTTTTACTTTTCCGATGTCCATTTATTCTTTTGCTATAGTGTTTGTCTACATGAAAGCAGAAGATCTCTGATGGTCAGAAGTCCCAATCCTTGTACTTACTTTGTAACGTATTTGGGGTTGGGGGAGTTAGGCTCTGTCTTACTCTGCATTTAAAAGGAAAACAACAAATCTATTTAGTTATGTTAGTCTAATGAGGTGCATTCTAACTTTTATGCTGTAATGGTTTATCTTTGTAGTGTTACTAAAAAGGAATTTGAAATTATATGCATAACTATTTTATGGTAAAAGACTGGCACTGGATTCTGAAGAAAAGACACAGTGACTTCTACTGGAATTCCATTTTTCTTATTTGGAAAGGTTCCTTTAGAAAATCCAATTGTAGTCTCTTACAAGGAGAGGAATTCATGGCCTGTGCAAATATTTTAAGTCAGAGAGAGAGAGGAACTCTGTAGCATAGTGCCGGTCAGTAAATTGATTTACCTCCCCTCTACATAGTTACAGGTGTAGTCCTTGGCTTCCTATTTAAATACCAGACATTATGATTTCCTTTTAAAATTCTACTGAATGGAAAGCTTTATTTTGAATGTAGTCAATCAGCAGCTACATTTTCAAGATTTCAGCATGGAAGACGGTATCATTCAGCATGCAAAAAAATTTCCATACTGCATAAGAAGGATTATATCAAGTCAGATGAATGGTTCATCTAGCCCAATATCCTGATCTCAGACAGTGGCTGGTGCCAGATGCTTCAGAAGGAATGGATGGAACAGGACAATATATGAAGTGATCATATTCTGTCATCCAATCCTATCTACTGGCAACTCTTTGGGGTTCCATAGTTAGACTTTCACCCATTTTCTAACCAAACTTAATCTACACTTCTTTGAATTCTGACAAAATCAAGTTGATTTTTATATTTAATTTGATACTCTCATGTTTCAGTTTTCTAGTTCCCTGACAGGGCCAGACATATTGAAATAATAAACATTCCATGGTATGTGTGAGTAAAGTTGAGTGAGGTAATGTGCCTTTTATTGGGCCAATTTCTGTTGGTGACAGAGACAAACTTTCAAGCTACACAGAGGTCTTCTTCAGATATTTCTAGCATGAATAAGAAAAACAAACCAACAAAAAAAAAAGGGGATCATACCAAAAAGACTGCCTTTTTATGATGTCAAGTCTGCTGTTAGAGTGGTCTGGATAAATACTTTAGCTTTTGAGTTCTCCTGCCATATTTTCTGAATCTATTCAAACTAGTCAATCACTAGGGCAGTTTGTAGGCCTGATCCTACGTAAGCCAATGACAAAATGCCTATTGACATAAATGAAAAATGTATTGAATTATAAATAGTCAGTTTTCAAGGACTCGATCAGTCTGATGAAACCCAAATATAATCCAGTATCTACCCTATCCTGAGACTTTATGTATTTGTATATAGATATTTAATAACTCAAGAGTGTACCAGTGGGTCTTCCTGTTCAGCTGGGTTCCCCGCTATTTTTATTCAGGTTCAACGTCTGTTTATGCTGATGATTATATGCTTTTCTTGCATAAGAACAGAGTAAAGGACCACAAGGCTTGGTCCATTATTAAGTATTGTGTTGAAGAAACAAATCTTGTTTGAGAGATCAGAATGTTAACATATCCATATGCATTATTTATCAAGCAGGCTGGTGTTAATGTTTTTTAACCGTGTAAGTAGTCCATCCCAAAAGGTATTCAATTGATTACGCAGTCTGGAGTCTAGGAAGATTGATCTGTCAGTGCTAAAACTGAACTTGTCTAAGGACTTTCGCTGTTGTTTTATAGTAGTGAACAAACAATGACTAAATATAAATAATGCAAATTATGCAAACATCAGAGTCATCATCATTCCAAGTTGTCATGTCTGCTGAACACATCTGACACACATTTTTAAAGTGGTTGTTAGGGAATATGACTTCTATTATTAATCCTTCTCTTTCTCTGCCAACTCACTTAACAAAAAGCTGCTGTTTCCAAGTATCTTTGAAATTGGTGGTATCACATTTTAACACAAGTGGTGCCTAAGAACATCAGATGGTAAATCCAAGCATATTAATTACATCATTAAAGTAACATTTGATATGCCACTGAGATACATTACAATAACAATAACCTTCATGTATAATAAGATGCACAGCCAGCATGTAATAGTGTAGTAGTACACAACTGAGAGATTCCATACCATCATTTCATGGGGTAATTGAATAGTCAGAACCAACAAAGAATGGATATTGCAATAAAAACAGCACTGACCTATTTTGTATGTGTAAAATATATAAAATAAAATATATAGTATGACTGCACATACGTATTGTCACGCTTTGAAAGCCAGCTAACCAGTTCCAGAGAAGGCAGAATTGCTTGGTTACATCTGTTGAAAACAATCTGTGCTGTGTATGGGAGCTCATGTCAGTACAGTAATTACCACAACTGAGATAAAGCCTGTGCTAAATGTCATCTGCAGCTGACAAACACATGAAGCCAAGCACTATTAAATGATTCAGTTATTCCAAGAGTGCTTAGCTCCACTTGTGGGGTAGAGTCATTTGTCCTGGCTGTAAAACAAACACAAACAAAACAAGAACAAAAAATAGGCAGCTAATGGAACCCATCAAGTTGAGAGAGAAATTTCAGAAAGATCTAATGGCAATTCCTACCAGTGATGTTAAGCATTCCTTCTGCTACCACAAATTGCTTACTGTCTTCAGAATGCAATTTCTGACAATTTTAGATAATACTCAAAAGAGAGTTGTTCAAGTAGGTGACAACAGAAAATATTAAACATAAAATCTTACTAGCTTTCCTGAATGTGAAGTGTGCACAGACCAGAAGGAGTGGTGTTAAAATGTGCTTGATGTCACCCCTATATAGCTTATTGTTAGTGGTGACAATGGGGGTCACAAAGGGGTTGGAGGAAGTTTTCCATAGCTCTCTTGTGGCACCAGTATTTAAGTGATTTTTTAAATTGTCCTCCCACACACACAACCCTGGAAGAGATTTAATATGGAAATCACAATGCAAATAAATTGTTTGACTGCTGAGGCAATTTCTCTCTCTGGAAAAGCTTTATGCAAGTCTTTTTTTTATTCTGGAAAAGGCCACATTGTCTTCAAATGCTTATTGGTAACTTGGTACCAAAGGACATTTAGTTGTTAAAACTGTGAAGGATGCTTTCAAAGGGCTGGAACTCAGAAAATCTGCAAGTTCCCAAGTCCACTACAAAACTCTTGTATGTGGGTAGGCATTCCCATTAGCTGGAATGTAAAAAAGGAGCACACTGGACTTAAATGGTCACCTACCATTTTATATTACTGGGAGCTGGCTACCTAATTCCCTGAGTATCCTTAAAAAAACTTTCTGCCCCAGTTTTTCCTCTGTAAAAGGAGGAAAGAAAATGCTTCCCTTTTCCCACCTTTTGTTTATGTAGGAAAACATCAGTTTAGATTGCAAACTCTTTGAGGCTGACTCTGTTTCTATAACACCTTGCACAATAAAGCCCCTAGATGGGACATATAATACAAATAATACATGATCATACCATGTTCAAAACTGGATGCTGAATGGTGTAATTATTATAAGGACTACTTAATGAAATACAGATGGAGAAAGAAGCAGCACAATAAATCTGTGCCAGAGTGCATGAGCTAGGTAAAGTAGGAACAAATATAAACACGTTAAGTCCTTTCTAGTCTTCTGAAATTATTGTGACTGGTAAGTGTAGCAGACAGTGATGGTTTCTGAGCATTTTAGGCTTCCTGTTGGTAAATGTTTTTTTTTGTTTCTTGCATGTTTACACTGTGATCATGGAGTAATTAAATTAAAATTTCCGTTCTATGAATCTACTAAAACTTCATTTCTAGTGTCAAAAAAAAAAAAGGGGGAGTATGTCGAGCATATCCAAAAAAGTGCAGGCATGGTACGCACAATCCACACAGGGATATGGGATGTATATTTTACAGCAGGTTACAATAACAAACTTGACAGGAATATAAGATTACACACAAGATAACACATAAGAACATGCTGCTTTTGTCAAGCATATCAGACGTTAACAATAGCAAAGTAGTAGGTCAGAGAGGGTTTCCTTTTGCATTGTGGGAAATCTCTTGCTGCTTTGAGTAAGCTACACCATTCCTGTTGTTTAACTCAAAAAGAGACCTCCTGCTTAAAGTGGGGGAAAAGATGGAGGAGTTGTAGGTAATGATGTGTCAAAATCAAGAGGCAATGCCTTTTCTAGTATGTAACTAAGTGGAAAAACAATTTCTCTTCTCTCTGCTATACCAAGAATTCTTCACAACAGGAGGCTTTAACTACATGTTCGGTGCTAGAATGTGGAGCATAAGAAACAGAATCCTAAGCAGCCTCAGCCCTGATTTTCTTGTAATGCAAGGTTTGTGTACACAGATGCCCAAACTGTGTAAAATAGAGATTAAAAATGACAAGTTCTGGAAATATTAATGATATAACCACTTTTCTTATACAAATAATAGATCAGTCTATTTGTATAAGTAATGTATATATTTCTGTTAAATGCACCATCCAGAGACTTCTTCATGACTAAGAAGGTGAAATGTCATTAGGTTCAAACAGCCCAATCCATTTTGTCATAATTTTTAACAGTGAACTTAGCAGAACATGTTGAAAAACTCCAGAAACCAGCAAATATTGTTGTTTAATCACACTTGAATGTAGTGAATTTTGTACAAAAATTGGTGTAAGTATTAGTCCTCCGTTTTTCTGAACTCCATTAGTAGGGTACAGTAACTCCCTTTAGAGACCATATTAAGATCCATTATCTATCAAAACACTTGGCAAAGGTGACTGTTGCCATTAACACTCTTAATAAAGTGTACTAACTGTCAGTACTTTCAATTACTAAATCAATTTTAAATCTTTGTTTGAACTGTAATTTCTAATTTACTGTTCACACAGTAAGTTCATTTAATGTGGCTTTAAAGAGCAAATACATGACTTAGAACCTGAAGTAAACTATTTCCATCCACCAAATTTCACAGAGAAGTGCCCGCTATTTTTATAGCATGTTAAAAAGTGGAACAATATCCTCTTAATTCTCCTACAAAAATAGGTCATGAACAGATTAAGACATGTAGTAGACACAAACTTACTTTTCAGAGAATAGCAGTGGATGAAAACCTAAAAAGTCTTTGCTGTTATCTCACCACTTGAGGAGAACTGTTTGTAAGAGCAAGCCATTAATTCAGGGTAAGAAAGAACCTTGTTGTCCAATGATATATTTTCCTCCTTTCCTTTATATTTTCTATAAAAATAACTGTTTCTCTTCAAGTGTTGTCTGGAGGAGAGAACCTCTGGAAAGTTGTCTACATTTAGCACTTGATGTCTTTAACATCAGCACTCCTCTAAGCATGCAACATGTGCTATTTGTCGGCTTCATTCTTCCTCTTGGTAGAAAAGGACTTCAATATGTAAGGAATGAGAATTAATAATTAACAGTGACTAATGGGGACAGTATTTGTTAGCTACTATTAATGAAGTGAGGTAATCAAGAAGCAAAGAACATGATTCTTTTTTCTGTTACAGATCACCTTCAATAAAGCTCTACAATTACTGATTGAGTCCAAAAAATACAAAATTAAATTAGATGTTATTGCTGTGCTGTTTAGTGTTAAGTGAATAGTATGAAAATATGCATCTTTTTCCTGTCATGATCTCAAACTTCTCTACAAAGTTCTCTACGTATGCATTATTATTGCTTTCTTACAAATTAGGAGACAAAAATTCAATTTAAGTAGTGCCCAAGGTCATGAAACAGAGTAGCAGAAGTGGGAATACAACTCTTGTCCTGATTCCTAGTTCCTTGCTCCAATTGCATATCTAAATTCTTTTGTTTTATTTAATTAATATAAATGTGCTGAGAATCATTTTTAGCAATATAAAAAATACAGCATTCAAGAGAACCAGCATAACTCCTAATTCCACTGTATTGTTTATCCTAGGCTGTTGCATCATAAAGATACTATCTTTCTGTCTACATTAAATTTTAATAGCCTCCTGCTGTTTTCAGGAATAGAGCCAAAATAGCTCCGTCTTCTACACATATAGTTTTATACTAGGGGGAAGAAAGGACTTGATCTGCTTCGTTTTAGGTATAATATACTTTGCAAATGGAAAACTGTTTTGCAGGGGGCTGTACTTATGACCTCTCAAGGTGCTTTCTAGCTCTACATTTCTATGATTCCATATTAAGTGGAAATTTGAGCTGTTGCAAATGGTTCTTCATAATTAAATCCATATGCAGTTGTGTTTTCTGTAATGCAAGGAATATAGGGATATTTTAACAGGCTGAAGACTGACTCTTCCAGACCTTTACTTCTTATATTTTGTCTAAAATAGTAAAAGAAAATAAAAATAGGAAATATGGTCATTTGCTATTTTTAATAACTCCATCCTAAATTATATAGTCAGAGAAAAGACTAATATTAAAGAATGCATTGAATGACCTATGGAGCTCATGAATTATAGTGTATGGATGCCTATATCAATGCATCATATTTATAAACTTGAGTAAACTGTGAAATATTTCAAACTTCAGAACGTGACTAAACACCTGGCTATCAACACCAACAAAATACAGAAATCTTTCCCTGAGGTTTATCATCAAACCTTGTGAATTGTTCCTGATTCAGATCATTAGATTGCAGCAGGAGCTGTTTGAGAGCTCTGTAATTTTTAAATAGCTCTTAAGATCACAATAGCAGGGAAAAAAAATGAGGAAGCAGTCTGAAGATTTGCTGATCAAACCACAGACCATGGGTTAAAAAGGCCGGTTTATCCCATCAAGCAATTGCTGATATTGGAGAGAGACTTTTTTTTTTCTTTTTTGGAAAGTCTGATTACACATGTAGTGGTTCAAATACAGGGTTCATGGCCACTTGCTATTAATAAAGAAAGGAGATAAGAGCTTTATATTCCACTTCTGTATCTCTGTGCGGTTTTAGACTGTAGGCGCTTCAAAGCAGGAATGCTGTCTTCATTCCTATCTGTAAAGTAGGAATTGCTGGCACTAAGCATTGGGGAAAAAACATCAATCATACTACATTTAAAAAAAAATCTTTTTGGAGATGAAGTCAAACAATAGAAGCCAGTTAAGCTACTGAATGCAAGTTTGGCTTTTCCCTCATGTCCTTGTGTGTTATAATACATAGCCAGGGCCCCCGCTCTGCTTTGGAGGCAAAAAAGTAGTGAGAAATGACGTGTGTGTAATTTTGCAGATTTCCCCCATGTATGCCACATCCTTTTATTTTCCAGAATAGAGTATGATCAAAGGATGGAGAGACTAGTCTAAGTGCTGCGGTACTCCAGCAATCTCCAGGTACTTGAATACTGTGTTGGGTACATAGACAGCTAGAGGTAACTTAGAGCAGACACCAATAGCCCTATTCTACACTTGCTGCGCCTTTTGGCAGTAGTCAAAAGGAGATAAGCAAGGTACATAAAATACCTTGTGTATTTCCCACTGACTTCTTAACTACTCCATACGTTGCACTAAACCAACTGGAAATGGCATCTGGTGGGGACAGTGCTACTCCAGTTATGGAGCTAGAGTTACAGCTCTGGTTCCATGTTTGATTGAGTGCATCTTAACAGACTGCGCAATCGAACACGGAAGAGCACATTGACAGCGGTGACTCTGCCAACGAGTATAGACATAGCCTTAGTCACACCAGGAACTATGTTAGCAGTCAGCTAATCTCAGAAAACCTGAGACCTGGGACCTGTAAAGGGGGCTTCAAATTTTAATTAAACTGTTGCTGCTAACAAGATACCTGAAAAACTTAGACCAAGTTCATCATGAAGCTTTTAATATAGTGAACTACACTGAAAAGCCATTCACTAATACACAACTTTTTGAATTGCTTTATGATGGCAGGGGTTCACTCAAACACCAGTTCCCTCTCTCACTGAATAGAGGTGGCTCTCTCAAAGTTAAGTGCTAACTTGACTTTTTGCATGAGGTGCAGGTTTTTCCTCAAAGATCAGCAATCTGCCTTTCAATAACTGATTTTTCAGCAGTGGTCATTCTTCCTTGTGGGTATCTCTGGGCATCTAAACCATGGAGCTCTTCTCACCAGTGGCAGAACAGAGAGATTTTGACCATGTGTAGCAACAGAATTTGTGGAAACTGTTTCCCCAACACAGAGACAACTTGTTTTCAGATTTCATCAAGGGAAAGGAAGAGCTAATCTGAATTAGGAATGTGTAAATGAGCACATGAAGAATTTCAAGGCCAGCTGTCAACTATTTTCCTAATTACCTACAGAGAAGAAAGTGGCTACCAATCCTTTCATCCAAAATGTTGCTAACTGTCAATACCTGTAAAATCCACTGACAGTGCTCTTTTGATTTTTTTTCCTAGACAAAAACTTAACAAATATTAGCTGTCGGAAAAAGGAGGTCCTAGTGTTTCTTCTTTTCATTCTTTTCTGTGTGAATCAAGTTGGTCTTCAATGGTGGTGATAAAAATGAAATATACTTTTGCCTTTGATCAAAAATTACTTGAGACCATTTCCCTACTTCAAACTTAGTGTCAGCAAGACTGGCTCATATGTGACACTGAGCACGAGTATACTGAATTCAATACCTGCTTCATACTTAAAACAGTTCAAATAATTATTTTGGGAATGGTGAGTGTTTCTGGCCCATGTTCGCAGCTGTTAGAAATCAGCATATCTTTATTACAGTCAGTAGATTTACAGCAGATGAGGAGCTGATCCTTCAGATTTAGTTTGCTCTGGATTAGAAGTCTGGTGGGAGGGTATTACAAAATATTTTAGTCTGGAAGAGAGTAATACGCTCCAGAGTTTCAAGGAACTCTATAGACAGATCTGTATGTCTACAGGTGTTTGTCTTGTGTTGCTCTGAATTGACGATATCACTTTCTCTGTCTAGCAACAAAAAAAATCTCAACTCAACCATTTACATCATGGCATAGCTTTTGAGAAAAGCGGTAGAAGGAAATTCCCTACTTGAATTAAAACTAAATAGGGCAAAGCACTGGAATGTATACTGTGGAGATCAGCCCTGCAATAGATAGGAGGGATTATATTTCGATAAGGCCTTTTCATCTCTAAACTTTTGTGATTCTATTCCTCCATCTCAAAAATTGATGAAAAAACCCAAATATTCTGTCAAAAATGATTTCTCTTTCACTTGGGGAAAGATTTCCTGAATGCTCTCTAGAATTCAATAAATATTACAGAAAGATTAATTTTATCTCCTTGTAAAACAAAATTGTCCAGTAAAAGCAATTGCTAATGTAAATAAACTCATGAAACCTTTAAAGTCCTTTAAGTCTCTGTTATGGTGCCTTTTTTCAAGAGACTCAATTTAAAGTCCTGGGATAAATTCCTGTATTGCCTTGAACAAATGCACTAGAGGAAGAAAATGCAGAGGGGATTCTCTTCTACTTCTGGGAGTTTGACAGGATATCAGATTTGCCCTGCAGAGGGGCCCTAACTAACACAACCAACTCTGTTCCACAGTTCTGGGGAGTAGGGGCATATCCAAGTTCTTAATTTCCGTGTTGATATGCTGAACTGGCAGCATCACTTAAGGAGGGGTGAATGCTGCTCCATCTCAGAACGCTTGCGAAGTGACCCATGCGGAGTATACTGCCTCAATACCCAGAATCATCTTGCCCCATGCATGAAGAATGGATTGTGGACCCTTGTAAGGCAAACGGAAGATTTTGTGATGGTATAACAATAGTGGGCAATGAAAGCCCCCAAACAACTTAAGGATACTTTGCAAAGTTATGTAGTTAACAAGTAGTTATCTAGTTGTTAGACTGTAGGATTAAGACAGTGGTAATCAACAACCGAGCAGACAGTCTATGTGACTAGGGGAGGGCCTGATTACCCCTCCTTGTGAGTAAGAATAGCTCATAGTATAGTATATACTCTCTCTCTCTCTCTCTCTCTCTCTCTCTCTCTCCTGTGTGTGTGTGTATATCTCTCTCTCTCTCTCTCTCTCTCTCTCTCTAAATAGCTCATTCCCAGACCTAAATTGGACTTGGCTGCAGGATCTCATGAAGAGATGCCTTGGATGACATCATTCCCCTGCTGAAGCCCGCGGTCGCAAAGGGGTCTTCGACTGCTGATGGGGTGGTAAACCTGTCTATATTACTTTGTTTTTAACTCTGGGTATATCACTTTATCTGGGTATTAGTTAAGTAATCTGTTAGTTAATAAACCATGTTTTACGCACTATTTGCATCTCAGTGATTGTTGCAACTGGAGTCCTGGACCTGAATCTCACTTCGTAGTGGGGAACAACCCTGCTGCAGCTTTGCTCCCCTTTCTTACAGTGACACCTGAGTCCCTTGCAAGGCTAGAATTTGTCCTTAGTTTCTGTCTTCATCTTTATTCTGTGCATTTCTCTTTGGAAACTCTGCTTTCCTGTTTCCTCCCCATGTCAGCATGTGTCTGTGAGATTGCTGGAGTATTTTTGGGGAACATTGAATTGCTCAGATAGAGAGAGATTTCTTATCTTCATATGTAAGTCCATTGCATTGAACAGCAAGTTTAAGCTATAATGTTAAAAGTACAAATAAAACCTTGAGAAAACCACTTTCAAACGGAGGCTGAACTGGCAAAGAAGCTCTCTGAAATATAAAACCTCACTGAACAAATGCAGACTGGCTTTGCTGGAAATGCCAGTCACATTGCTTTTAATATACCAAACTCTAATCAGTGCATAGAGAAATCTAAGCCATCATTTTACTGAAATGGATGAAGCATCTTCTGGAAGAGTCCAAAAGCAAGAGGCAGAAGAAAAGTGACACTTTTTTTGGAGTCCATTTAAAAACAAAATAAAACAATAGCATCCCTGTTTCCTGCCAGATCAGTCTACACTTTCTAGCATATTGCAAGCATTCCTGACTGTGTTGTGCCAGACACCTGGACTAGAGCTGGCTGAAAGTTTTTTGACTGAAACTTTTTTGGGTGAAAACTGCTGACATGATGACACTGAAACATTTTTGCAAAACATGTTGTGCTGAATTGTTTTGATTAAAATAACCCACAGTGTTGATTTTTTAAAATCCAAAATCAACTTTGTTTCAAAACTTCCTTTTAATTTGTTTTAAACATTTAAATAATACTTGAAAAATAAACAATTTTGGTTTGATTTTTTTATTATGCCCCATACCTCCAATTTTTCTGAATTGCCAGCAAACAGAAGAGTCTTATTCAACCAGCCCAATCTTTGAGCCTCAGTCATTACCTGGGGAAACAGTCTATTTGTGGTTTGTTGCAAAGATGAAGAAGTTAGTATTGTTCTACCTATTTAAAGATAAAGGGTTGGGGATCTGAAAATCTCTAGGGAGTACATCAGACTAGAGAGCCTGTGAACTGTGAAATCACTGCATGTGGTGAAAATAAGTCACAAAAGCAGCAATGCCCATGGGAAAAGAAACATGGTGACATAGGCTATCCAGAAAACATCTTTAATCCAACAGTGTCTTGTTGATAAAGTATCTGAAGAAGCTCTACAAAATACAGTGCCCCAGACTATGAAAACACTTGGATTTTCCATATGCTGTACAAAACTGAAAGCTTCAGACTTTCTTCTTCAGATTTACCCATTGATTTTCACATGCAAAATGAATGGAGTCAATGCATGTGAGTCCTTGAGTCAGATCTTTTTGTGTATAGACACCATTCACCATCTTTAATGAAAAATGAAAGCAAATGTGGTCTTGAAAATACCAGAGAGAAGGGCTGTGGTGATGGATAAATCCACACTTTCAGGCAGACACATAATACTATGTGACTTGTGTAGTAAGTGTCTTTAGATTCAGCACTATTCTCTTTCTTACGCTAGCTCATCCATGTGACTGATTGCACAGCACTGGAAATTGTTGCACCTCTTCTGGATTGTCTGAGGTGCAATCAATACACTGAACACTGCAAAGCTGCTGGATTTCCTTAACATCTGATGGCATATCTGTCAATCTGTGGAAAATATCTGAAATCACTGCTGGTTTATTAATCATACCTCCAATCTTTTCATCTGGCATTACTGCAAACACAGACTTGAATTTGCTATTGGAGACGTATGCGAGATGTCAGTGGAATGAGTTATTCAGAGGTGTTCTGACAAGTTTTGTGCCCTCTGCAACTTCTCTTCCAAAAATAAGAAAGAACAGTGTTCCTGTGCCCAGAGTAGAGAAACAGCTCAGCATCACTAGTGAGATTCTGGACATCTGCTGGATGGCCTGAAAGAAGGAGTCCATCAAGGCCATCTGGAATGCATAATCTGCTTTCCAGTGAAACCTCTGATGACAAGATCAAAGATGCAAAACAATGGCTGGCTCCCCAATGTGCTGAAGAAGCAGAGCAGGCCAGCTCTCACTTGTCATTTTATGATGTTAATTATAGGATGTAAAATATTGAAATTAATCCATCCTAGATAGTTTTGGCAAACAATATGGTACTCTGATGACAATGCCACCAACACATTGACCTGAAAACCTGGCTTAGCAATGTGGACATATGCTTTGGGCACAAGAGAAATATCTTCAAAAGATCTATCATGAATGACATGGAAACCATACATTTGTTCCAAGCCTAGAAAGAATGTGGAGGGACTAACATGCCCAAGGACTTGAGAAGATTGACAACTGTGGTTGCAACAATTCTCATTTTCACAGTTGAATTCAGAGAAGACTCAACACGATGAACAATACCATGCATTCTGTTCCCTCCAGCCTCTTGGTTATAAGACTGTGTGCATTAGTTTCTGAATCTTGCTGAGACATCTATCAGAAAATGTGATCCCAGAAAACAATAGTGTGTGGCTTTATAGTGAATGATAATCAGTTGATGTTGCTACCTGGAAAAAAAGGGGAAATCACAAACTATTTTAAGTGGCTTGTTTTGTCATCTACTTCAAATGGACATAGTTTGGCTCATGAGGGGCTTTGGGAGAGTGCCACTTATTTTTCCTCTCCTCACCCCAGTTTTAACTCTAATGTTGATAAACTCTAAAAATCTTCTATGAATTTACATACATACTATATCAGCCTTGTCAATGGCATAAGACAGCAGTGTGTATGACCAGCATATCATTATGGAAAGCATCAAGCCATTAGCTGATTGTCAATATTTTTTCTTTGTTTAGTAAACACTCCACTTTTTTATATAGCACATCAGCATTGATGAATACTCCTTAAAATATATATAGCATGCAACATATTCCCTAAAATAAATGAGAACTAAAAGTTCTAAAGATAGGCAATTTTATTCAATATTTTTTAGGCTGAAGCTGCAACAGATTGACTCAAATGATGGGATTATATCTCTCTCAGTGAAGGTAGCAGCACATAGCTAGGAATTGTTCCTCCCCTTCAAGAGGGGAAAAAAATACTTACTAGCTGGACAGGGGCTTTGACAGATAGATTCCAGTTTACTTACTTACACTCTGTTAGAGTTAACATTCATAATCTCTCCTTTTAGCCTCTGTTTCCTTTGGTAGGCAGAGGCCAGTATTTCACAATTATTTTAAACCAACATAATTAAGTCACTGAACCATAGCTCAACTTCAATGGACCAGATTCTGATTCCTTTCACTAGGGTGAGTTCAGTGGTTTTACTCCAGAGTCACAATGCAAAGGAGGTCAGAATCTGTCTTGTCGTCAACTAGGATAAAACTGTCCAGTGATCAGAGCACTAAAACCATATTTGTTTCCAGGTCATTCTTTAACAGCAAGCTCCACAAGAGTTTGACACTTGACTCTAAGAATCTGTATGAATAAATGAATATTGCTTGGAAATCATGGGACCTACTTCACAGGAAAGATATGAAGACTTTTGACTGGACTGTAATAATGAAGGTTATTCATGGATTCATTGTATTTCAAATAATTCTTCTGCCTCTCATTTATTATGCTGCCCTTATCTGTTCTACATACCTAATTATATACCTAAAAAAATACACTTATCACTGAACAAGGGAGCTGATAATATCATTCTGGCTGGAGCACATATGCTGCTCAACTGACCTGCATTATAACAACCACTTTATACTTGAGAACATCAATTCAAGTATCACTATTTGAGCTGGGCAACTTTTTTTTTCAGCTGAAGCACTTTCTCAGCCAAAAATGCAAATTCAGCAAAACTGAAGCATTTTGTGAATTTGTTACATTGAATTGTCTTAAAAACAAATTAAAACAAAATCTCCCTTACTTCTAAAAAAAAAAAAAAAAAAAAAAAAAAAAAGCAGGAAAATCAGTGTTTCAATTTCAGTTTGAAATGAGTTTCTCAAAAAAAAATCCTTTAATTTTATTTTGAAATAATTTCAATTTTGATCATTTTAAAACATGACCAGACCCAAGGTCAATATAGTTGTGTCCTATTTCTGAATAGCCAGTACCAGATGCTTCAAAGGAAGAAAATCGATGCTAGATGCAAATAATAATATAATAACTTCCTAACTCACAAGAAATTAGTAACTGATTTATGCGTTGGATGGAGTAGATTAGGATTAGAAGATGGTAGGAATGGGCGATGTTGGGGTAACATGGTGGAAAAGATTGATTCAGTGAGGTTGTGGGAGAACTCAGCGAGGAGACTGGAAGACAGAGGATGGAGGGAAGGGAGACAGACTGTGTATAATGGGAGGCGGACAGGACTGGGACAGGGACAGGGACAGCTGTGGGGAGAGGAACAGGGACAAAAAAGGTCTGATGACCTCTAGTGCACACTTTGCTCCAGGAACTGGAATAGAACCCAAGATTGTTGAGTCTCAACTTTCCTGTGCAGTCAGTAAATATCTGTGAAATTCCCTGCCAAAAGTCTCTTTTATAGTGTTGGTTCACATGGCAGATTGGCAACCTATTACTGCCATCAGTTACTCTGTTATCTCAAGTGATAAAAGTGTCTTCGGGGCACCTAAAGGTTCCAGCATGCTGATATGGATGTCAGTATGATGCCATATGAAGGAATTTCTGTAGTTTTAGTTTTCTCTTTTGAAAATTTAGGAAATCTCTCTTCTCCCATTTTCCCCTCCCTGATTTAAAAGAATATTATTAGGTTTACAAAGTCCAGCACTCAAAAGTTAGGGAATGTTGGAATTAACCTTACAACCTTAATTCAGACCCTCTGTGACTAGAGGGTATGATAGTTTTCAGTTACATGATTACATACTATTTTTTCACAAGTACCCTGCCTGATTCAGTGCCCAAGAGACCTGTGATCTGGGAATGAATCAGGTTGTATAATAAAAGCCTGTTATCTGTAGGACACTATCTCATTTGTAGTGAATGAGGCAGAGGATTGCAGGAAGAGAAGGGATGATCTCACTGTTAAGGCAGTTGAATGCTTCTGTGGGGAACTGCATTCTATCCCTGCCTCTGCCAGAGAGTTCATATGTGATGCTAGTCAAGTCACTGAATCAAATGTTTCACAGGTGGCCACTAACTGAGGATAGATGTGCAACTTGAGACATGAGCTCTGAGCGGCAGAAGTGGTGTGCACTCACAGCTGCAACTGAAGTCATTGGGAGCTCTGCTTGGAACTTGTGAAATTAGGCGTTCAAAGTTTATGGACTTTTTTTAACCTAGTCTCTTTTCCTTAGTTTCCCATCTGTAAAATATGGATAATTTCATTCATTCCTCTCACTGCAGCATAATGGAAATGAATGAATGTCTGAGAAGCACACTGATCTTGTAATGATGAGCACCCCAGAAAAGCGCCTGGAGGAATGAACAATTCTATATTTAGAGAAAGGTTTGAATAATGTGCAGTATATAAGGCATAAGACCATTTTTAACAAGAATCAAATGAAATAATTGGACAGTTTTTTAATTCAATGAACACTGTCCATACTGAATGTTTCTCAAACCTGACATCTTAGTCTGTGATCATGTAATTATAGACTATCATAATGCATATACACTGGAGGCTGAATTAAGGTAGCACAGGCAATCTTAACTCTAGTATTTTTTTTAACTTGTGTATTATTTGACTTTTTATGTTAAAAGAACCTAGGGTTGCAGTTAATTCTAGTTGGTGTAATTAATATCTGTCAGTTTTAGGATTCTGCTAGGCTCCATGATATCTAATGGAAATAAGTTCCATAGACTGTCCGCGGGACAGGGGGGAGGAAATCCTTTTATCCATTTCATATGTGTTGCCTTTGCCTGTGCCCTTCTTCTTGTACTATGAAAAATAGCATATAGGAGTGTTTGATGTACCTCCTCTATGCCATTCATGACTTTGTATCACTCGATTGTGTTACCTTGACTTTAAATAGTACTAATCTTTTCAATCTCTTCTCATATCAGTAGTGGCCCAAAATAGCAGGCCACAAGCCACTGCACCCCCCATACCTTCCTAGGGAAGTTTAATTTTATGTTCACAGTGGCAAAACTGAGACATGTCAGGAGAGTTGGAAGTGTTTTGTTTGCTGAGATGAGAGAATGGTGGGAAAGCGGGAAGAAATGGGGTTGATTTCCTTCTTGCACACTCACTTCCCTTTCAGAGGGAAACATCAGACACTGTACTGTAAATGACAACAGTGGTAGAAAACAGTATTTATCCTTCTGTCACCTCTTTGCTGCTGTTCCCTTGTCCCAACCTTGGTGTTACCAAATCACTTGCTCCTGCTGTTCTTCACATCACAGCATGCCACCACTCCAGCCATTTCTTCATTTCCCAGTGGGTTCCTTTCACTCTTGCACTCAATCCTAGTCACGCACCCTGTTTCAGAACCTGCTTGTATTGCCTGGTCCCTCCAACAAAGCTCCCGCCTGCTCAGAAATCTTTCAGTCACACCACACTTATTCTCTCAGACTGAAAACTGCTCTGCATTTTGCTTAATGTCTCCTTAGGTCAGAGCCACTCCTTTAGTTTTGAATCCTCTCCTATTCCCCTAAACTCAGAATACTCTGCTCACCTATTTCTCCATGGATTACACCATACTCAGAAACTCCACCTCCAGGCTGAGAACTCATCCCCTTCCTACCTGATATTCTTGATCAACAGTCTCTCAATTCTTCTTCCTTTACTGAACTTCGGGTAGAGGCAGCAGAGTCTTTGTGGGCCACTTGCTAGTTGCACAAGGAGATGCAGTAGAAGCCAAATGTGCTGTAGACTCCCAGGGCTGAAACTTGGGGACAGAGCATCTTACTGCTCCCTGAAGTAGTTTAATATATCTAAGGCTGTATATGCAGAGAGGGTGACAGCAATGCCATTGTTAATAGGATTAAGCCCACCAGTCCCTAATGACCATCTATTCAGTCTATATTTTTCATAGATTAAATAAAGGTTAAGGTGTTCTTGTACATGATGAGATGTACACTGATATTAAAATGAAGTCTCCTGTATGTAGAGAATTTTCTTCCTTGTCACAGAAAATTCTCTATCTACATTTACAGGTTTCCCTTTTGTTAGGAGCCTATTACAGACCTAGATACACATTGGTTGCAAACCCCAAATTCCTACCACAATTCATGGGATTTTTGGGCACATGAAAGATATAGGATTGGTAACTTTTTTAAACTCTTAAGGTTCAAGAAAGGATTTTTCTTTCCTATAATGTTTAAGGTTTGGAAAGCATAAACAAAACATTAATAGTGTACAACTAAAATGCAGGGAGTACATATTTCAATGTAAAATATAAAGCAAAGATTGTTTAAGCACACTTCTTTATTTGAAGGCTTTTAGTCTCATCTAAGATGATAAACTGCACTATCCTGACACCATTCTGGCCAGACTGTTTATCAATATCATCCAAATGAAAAAAATGTTCTGATTAAATATTTCATGTGGTCATTATTTTGTGTGTATGTGCACAGTTCTGTGTTTCTTTGGTGATTTGTTTTTTTCTATCATGCAGAATGTTCCTTAAGTACACCATAAACATAACATAATTGTGATTTTTATCTGTTCTGTTATGAAGTATAAGACAATGTGTTTATGGTTAAATACAGCCTCAAGGACCTCATACAGTGCCAAACAAGTAAGGTGTTTTCAATTAAGGACATCAACTCAATGCTTAGTAAACACACAAGATTATTTATGTATGAGTTGGGGCTTGATGATCTTGGAAAATGGGTATTAGGAGCACCTAGCATGAATTGATTTTGGACTTGAACTATCTCAGAAATTCAAGATTGATAGAAGTATTGTGCCTATAATAAGGCGATGCCCTAGAACATTTTTGTTAGTTAATTTTGTATTGCTTGTAATGTATGGATGCTCTTAATGATTCCATTAGAGTTTAAATAACAGAATTCAGCACAAATGTATTTCTACTGAGCAGCAAAAACATAATTTCTCTGGAACTGCAGCTGCTGTAGTTGAAGATTAGGCTCTTACTATCCCTTGGGGAGATTACTGTCTCTGCCAGCTGACTTAGTTTTTATACAGCCAGTGATTTATTAGATTGCTTTGCTCTTAACTGTGATAATAGGCCTTATGCTTAGCAAGGTTTAGAGACTTCCAGTGCATTAATATTTTATGGCAATGACAGTCAAGACACATTTTGTTTACCTAACAAGACAAGCCAAGCTAGAGCTGATGAGTTTTGGAGATTAGCACTTTTAACTTGTAGGAACCATGCCAATTATATCTTTGGTGCTTTAGAATGGCTTGCATAATTGTAATTTAACCATTTACAGATCTGGTGCATAAACATTGTATACAAATCAGTTTAGTTGGTATGAGGGCATTGTTAACGTGCATCCTTTTCACTACAGCTGCAGCTACTCAGTTGCATAGCATTATCTATCTTTCAAAAATGTGTTTGGTTGAATGCTACTATTACGTGGAAGCTGAATTGCAGGTGTAGGATTCCAGTTTACATTTAGTTTGGGAGCTTCCACCTATAATGAAACTGACTGAATGTTTGTTAAGTGAAAGTAACTTGCTTGCCCTATTTGTCCCATGTGCTATCTAAAAGAGTACTTTGGGTTCAGTGACTCAATCACAGTGACAGTAATAGTTTCTACTGCCCATATAAATCCTTCACATGAATTAGTTCTCTAGCAGTTGACTTTATTTCTCCTCAACAAAGCAAATTCATCAGCAAATCTACTTGTTGTATAATTGTTTATAATGGAAAGGACTGCCTAAAGATCAAAGGGTGAGGCATCTGGTATTGATTCCCTATGCCTGCAAATTCTTCCACTCATTCTAGTTGTCATACAAAGTGGAGAAAACACTGCACAACAACAACATAGGGCTTCGCTCTCCTGTCACTTACACAGTTGTAAATCACATATGATTCTATTGAATGGAGTTACTCCATGGTAAAATGGGCATGCATGAAAAATGGGGCCACATAACATTTTTTTATAGAAAAAAAATGTTTCTCGAATGAGAGCTAAAAGAAATAATACCCTATAGGCACATATTACAGTATATCATAATCCTCTCTCTCCATGTGTGTTAATTCCCTTTTTAATGATGTTCTGTGCAATCCCCTCAGGGCTATAATAAACTCTAAAACCTTGGGGTGAGTGTAATCTTGCTGCTGCTGGCACAGTGCCTATATTTGATTTAATCTGCTGATATTTTTTGTACACCATTTTGAGGAAACAGTTGGCCTTTTATTGATGAGATTTTATGGGAGCAAGTGCACATTTTAAATCAAATGAATATGCTTCAAAATAATGATTGCACACCACTGTTAGACATCATTTTTAGTTGAGTTTTTTCATTGTAAAGATACAAGTATTAAATCAGGGCTCTTGGAAAAATACCAATACATTTGGTCACTATTTTTAATAGTATTTTTGTTTAAATTTCCCATTAACAATTTGATTAAAAACTGATACCCAAAGTAATCTTTTTTTCTACTAATTTTACTAAGAATTTGCATTTTAGGAAAACTGAAAATTTTTATCAAAACCTAAAAAATTCCTTCTCGAAATTGTTTTGGTTTCCTTTTTTATTAAAAAATTGGAAACATTGTCAAAAATAAAATTTGTTTGTCACATTTTTTAAAAGAAAAGACTTTTTAATCAAAACTAATGTTTAATGAAAATAAGTTGCCCAACTCTAATGCTAATACCGATAGAGACATCTGAATTGAAGGTTTGATGGGCATAGTAGGTACAAGAAGTTGGGAGTTGGACTGCCTGGATTCTGTTTGACCCTGCACTGGATTTTGTGAAACGTAACTATCTGTGGTGTGCATGCGTGCGTGCGTGTGTGTGAATGAATTATCGGTAATAATGACCATTTAAGCTACCCACCAATATCAGTGACGTACTATACTACTTTGGGATTCTTGGTATTCACAGGTAGGAGGAATATAAGCAGTCACAGGGATGAAGATGACTATCAGTTTTTTTAGTGAAACCTGGTAAACTAATCAACAGAACCCTGATAGTAAGAACTATTTCAGTCATGCCTCTTATAGAGCTAGAAGGGAGCTATGTTAAAAAAAATATAGAAGCTAAAAAGTAGAGGGTGCAAAGCCAGGGAGCCGGGAAAAAGAGGGAAAGGTGATGCAAAAGTCAAGATTGTTGCTTTTGTGTCTTCAGTCACAGCAGAACATAGTGACCCAAATGTGGCCCATAGAATCCTTGATTACTAATTCTCTGTAGAGAGAGGCCAAGTGAAGACAAACATAACCAATTATATTTTTTCAGTGAGTTCAAAAGTAAGGATTATTTCTTGTCAGTTGCACTCATTTAAACAAATATCATGGTGTGAGACTTTTAAATCAAAAATAGGTAAATGTGTAAGTCAATTAGGCATGGTTCACGGGCTTCTGGCGAGGTACCAGTGTGACCCTTGGTAATGAAAAATTTGGAGCATTCTTCCTGCAAGGAATATGAAGCCAGTTTAGCACATGAAGCCTGAGAAGGGTCACAGGTTATGTCATGTTCCAAAGGGTTAGCTATGTTTCTGGTCATGACATATGTCCCGATGCGGTAAAAAGATGTGTGTGGTAGAGAAGAGACCATTTAGCTCAACTAGACTAACCCCTTCTCTTTCTTTAGTTGTGTATCTCTGTATATTTCATTACACCATCCTATTTACTGATATTCTTAGGACGCATTCTTGTGTATCATAATGAGGCTGATTATAACTGGCTTATTTCAGCTGAGCTCTATTACCCGGTAAGTACTTCATAACGTTTTTGCTAATACGCACATTTATTTAAAAATATTTGTGCAGAAAGTGCATAAATGTGGTCACCGATTCCTATGAACAAACTTTGGTTTGCAAAATGTTGGTGTAAAGTGTATTGTAAATACTCATGAGATTATGGCAGCATAATTCATACAAGTCAGTCACACTAAAAGTGCTTTGTATAGCTGTATTGAAAGCTTTCAGTGTAATCATCCAGTGTGGGAAAGAAAATAATACCTTATTATTTAGGCAGCCAATCACAGCATACAGAGCAAAAGCTTGACTCAATAATCTCAGCAAATAGTTTGTGAGCAATAGGTTGAAATAAATGCACTCAGGCCATCTACTAAAATAATTTTGAATAACAAATATATTTTGGAAATTGACTTCTGTTATAGAAAACTTGTAGACAGAAAATGTTACTTGTTGAATAAAATATCTACCATAAATAGTTTGCCAAGTTCCACTGTCAGGAAAATAAATGCTTATAACTATACATTGTTTAAAAATACACAATTAAACCTTTGCTCCCAAGATTTAATGTTAGAATGAAGTCTTCTCTTTCAAATCTGTTTTCAATTACTATTCTTTTAATCAAAAACATGTTTACATTCAATTTGGTGTTTTTGAGCACTTGCAACAATAAAGTAAAAGCAATTCAAGAATTAAAATGAGATGTAAAGTATCATTTGCTATTTGGATTTATACTGCTAGATACTTAGCTAACAGTAAGCAGATACTTGTCAAAACATTGAGAAAAATTAGTCCAAATGTGCATGACCTTTACCGAAAAGCACACTGCATGATCTAAATAAATACGTAATGAGAATGAGGGGGAGGGAGAGAGGAAAGGAAATTCCCGCATTTTATGGAAAAGAAACTTTCCCCTAGAGATCTGAAAAATAAGGCCATTTATTATAGAAAGAAAGGAGGTTTTTAAAATGTATAACTTAATAAGAAATGTACCTTTAAAATTTACTATCTGACAAGAAAAACACAAAGACATGTCAGGAAAACATTTTAAAAGTTGCAGCACCTATTGCTTTTTCAGGAAAACTTCCAAAGTGTACAGGAAATAGAAACCTTACTCGGAATATTTTAGTTTGAGTTCTCTGTGCCTTGAAAATCACAGTAGAAATCTCAAGGGACTCCTATAAAGATGTATTACATCATAAAGTAAACTAAGGATAGTAACCCATTTATTAAACTGTCAACATAGATTACAATTTGTCCACCATTCAAGTCAACTTAAAGTCTCACTGTTAGCAGGAAGTTTAAAACATAACTATTTTTAATCATCTAAGGCCTAAGATCCTTTGGATAGACATTGTAATAATTGCTCCATCATTGTATTGCAGAATGTGTGAATTTCATTGGTCTAGGACTGCAAATGCTCAATCATTGCAAGTAAGGAATCTGAAGGATTGCTACTTAAATGGTTTTATTAGTGATGCTGTAATCTGTTTATTTCACAACATATTAATAAAGATTTGTGATAACAGTAGTAATGGAAAATAAATCTTAAAATGTAGTACTTAAGGCATGTTTAATTTCCACACAACAAACCTGGTAAAGTGACATTGCTTATAAACTCTCAATTAGACAAATTAAGGATATTGCTTTGACTTCTGAAATACCAGTGATAAGTGTTACCCGGCAACAGTTTTAACAATCCCAGATACAATAACACCATTCAGTGAGAAGTAACAACTTATAGTTGTATGCATTTATCTAAAACATTTATTATTAAGTTCTAGAAATTTAGGTGGGTATCATTGTGCTAGGCCCTGTACAAATAAGTAACAGAGGAGTCCATGCCTCAGATAGCTAACAATTTAGATGTGAGGCAGGATGGAATAGGTGGTCAAGATGGACCAATGGGGTAGTGGTGTTCAGAGAGGGAAGTTGCAATAAAACAGGATTGAACATACAAGCTAAAGTCTCAGTTCACCTCTTGTATTCCCAATGCAATATGGGAGTGACTGGTAGACTTCATGGCAAAAGCAGGTTCAAGGAGTTATCTGCCATGGGATGCACATCCGTGCACCCCTGAGCTATGAGTTATATAATTTTTCTGTTCACCTTTTCACTGTGATTTGATTCCAATTATGCCATGCAAGGTTCCTTTATGAATGCTCATAACATATTCTACATGATTACTCTGGTATCATGTTCCTGCAGCGTCATGTACGTGTGCCCATGTAAAGCAGGTTACATAGCTCAGGGGGGTGGGGGACAAACAGAACTCTCTTCCAGCAGCACCAAGGCTGGAGAGGTGCATCACAAAGACAATGCAAGTTCAGTGGCCTACCTCAGATGGGGCAAAAGAAATCATATAGCAGCATAGAGAGGGAAGAGCTGAGAGGAGATTGAAAACAAAGAAAGACACTTCGAACAGGGTAGAAGCTCCTGGCTTTGGCCAGAAAAACACCATCTAAGAAGCAACTGCAAGATACTCAGCCTGCCCACGTGGCCAGGAGGGCCTAGGCTGGATGAACTCCACCAAACAGCCATTCTTGTGGGTCAGAACAATGAGAATAAGATAAAGTATGATCCTAGATAGTATCATTAGATCAGTATGCATTTATATCTTTTATTTGACTGTGGTAACGTTTGATTGCTTTATTAAATGATTGTGCATTGATTTGCTAAATACTCACTTAAAATCATATCTTCATCAATAAACTGTGTGTGTGTGTTGGTATTTTGGGTTTTTTTTTTTAATCTAAAGCTATGTGAACTTTAGAAGGTGTGAATCAGAGGAAGGCTGGGCCAATCCATTTCAGTGTCAAATGGACAGAGGTGTGTCCATGGTGATTAGGAGTGGGTCCCAATCACTGTAGGATGAGTGTTCCCAATGTGGTGTCTGGGGACTGAGTGTGCTTGCTTGAGGACCATCCCATAGATGGTTAGTGGGTGCATACCCACTGCCTGTGACCAATTACATGCTCAAGGCTGGTGTGGACTGACATAAGAGTGATTAATCACTTGGCAAAGTAGGATAAGTTCAGGAATGGAGATCGGGGGGGTCACAGCGGCATACCAGACCAGAACCGGGAAGCAACCTGTCACAGTGTCTGAGAGAAAGAAGTCATGGCTTGGATTATTTTTCCCATGCATTATGGATGTGCATGGGAGAAAGCATGAAGATCTTTGAGGGGAAATAAGGTTGATCAAGGCTGATCTTTGAGGGGAAATAAGGATAATCAAATCAGACAAGGATGACCAAGGCTGTCATTAGCAAAACAAAGATGGGGGTCAACAGTTTGAAAAGGGAGTTGATCTGATAGATGGGGTGGTAGTGATAGATGTCCAGCATGAAAACAGTTGTGATGAGGTTATGCTGATATATTAATATGTAATTTTCCTATATCCATATGACATGTATTAGAGTATTAGGATTTCAGTTGCATGAAGCTGCCATACAACATAATTGTACTCTTCACAAATTGAAAATGTGGAAGTAAATTCAATAGGTTTATTGCCTAGAAAAAACTATAATTCAATCTAACTATAGAATTCTTGAGGAAATAGTAATATTACAGAGAAGAATCTTAGATATTGGTATCACTATTTCAAATCTAATATAAATTAATCACTGGCTTTGACCAATTCTATGATTTGGAGGGAAATGACGGAAGTCTAAACAAACTTAATCCACAGTCCCATAATCCAGCCATAATCTCAGAGCAATTGGCTGATTTTGCTAAAGCATCAGCTGTGATGGTGCCAAAAATGAGTGTCAAATCAGTTTCATGCCACAAAGTCTTCAAAAAGGGTCTCAAATGCCTTTGAACTTTGAGAGCAAGGTCTAGAGCAGCCATTTTTATTGACCTTGGAGACAACTACAGCTGGAGTTTCCTATGGCATTGTCTTTGCATATGACTCATGCTTGTATCCCAGACAAGAAGGTAAATCCCTACTGAGAGTTGGTTATACTAAGTGTATTTGAGAAACAAACACTAATTGAAGGACTTAAAGTTTAGTTTTTATTGCAGCTGGCTCTGCAACTCTCCCTGCTAGACTCATTAGAAACTATATATTCAGAAGCAGAATCCTGCATGCTAAAAGAAACAATATGGTTCTTGTGCAGTGTGGGCTGAAACATATGCCACTTTTATCATGATCTTAATCCTTAAGCTTTACATCTGCACTAAAGAATATTAAAGACTGCTTCCTAATGCCTCAGAACTTTTTTCTATCCGAGTTATCATTGGAAGTGTTGGTATAGCTAACTCTCTATGCCAACAATGCTGAAAATAACAATTTATATATTGAAATTAATTCCAGCTGCTGGCTTGAGGGCACACGCACACACGCATAGGAATATACTTTGATTGGAAGAACCTAAGACACACTTCTTTCACTTAGCCTATTAGACCTACCTGAATAATGCCTGTTTTTGCAGCAGAAATTTTCTATTAAACATCCATTCAGATGGAATGGAAGTGAATAATATTGCTTTGCACTTCTATAGCACACTTCACATATCAAAACACTGCCTGAATGGTAATGAGCTAAACCTTGCCACTCTTCTGTTAGGCCTCTGTATCCTTATTGTGAAAATGGGCATATCCGGGAACAAGAAGTTGCAAGTTACCCAGTGTTATATACATTTGTGTACAACCCCAAATCTGATTCCCATTTCCGTGCTTTCTTCATTAGCTGTTTCCTTTTTCAGCACTTTGTGATGAGACCATGTCTTTCTGTTTATAGAGACCATGTCTTTCTGTTTATAGAACACTTAGTATAATGGGACTCCAGTCCTGGTTGGGACCTCTGTGTATTACATTAATATAAATTCTAAATATTAATGGAAAGCTGTACAGCAGTGGCATTAAAGGCGAGCTTTTGTAGAACATACAGGAGCCTTTTAAAAGGCTATCTTAAGAACACTTCTTTTTTCATGACTATAACTCCCAAAATGAACTTTTGATTTTCAACATTTAATCTGTTGTCAGGGAGTCAGTTTAGGAGAAATATTATAGCCATTGTGAACACACAATCCTGGGAAATTTGTACTGTACTAATAAAACTGAAAGCCATCTGGGACACAATTTTGTATTGTTCAGTTCTGTGGGAGTCTAAGTATGACACAAAATGAGTGGGAGGTGTTTTTCTATGCCATTATGCTCAGTTCTCTTAAGGACAAAAGGCTGCAGATATGATATTTGATGGTCTTAAATTAATATGTCCACAACCTGGATTAGTAATGGCATTTCATTCCCCTCACTCCCTCAGTATGAAGTCAGACGAAAATGGATAGTTTTGTTGACATTCCTATCTAGGACCTTGTCCTCTCCCAAAGTTACCTACACAATCTCTTGGCTTCCCAGTCATGTCCATTTGTTTTGTGGCTGATCACAAATTGGCTGAGATTTAAATGAGTAGCATTCTCAGTAATGCAATAATCACCATGTTTTGAGCAAGACCACTTCTATGATGGTGATTTTGTGCTGGTTTTACATCCTTCTCTACATCTAGCTCTACTTTTTTACATAATCCCCCCCCCCCCCCCCCGCCAAATACCAATAGCAAAGGACAACACAAAAATAATAATGATTGTGCGTGCCTGAAACTGCCTTTGAGATAGGTTGTTTTGCAGCTGAACAAAACACCTCTAGGGTTATCTTTTGATATTTTGACCCATTCCTCAGATATTTTGGACAAAGATGGAGATTTGAGGTCTTGTTCATTAGAGAATATTGCTCTGTCCTAAACCTCAAACCCCTGAACAGCTGTAGAATGTTTTTCCTTTATTTTTGCAGAAATGCCAGGGATTGAAGATGAAGCTTTGCTCATGGTGCTCTCCTTAGTGATGCCCATTGGTGTCTCTATATAGCCTCCCCATTTCAATTTTGGCAAACTCCTTTCTCCTTCTACTGTTACCTTTCCCTCATTTTATGAATTAATCCATAAGGAACAAAATCAACACCTATTCATGAATAATCTGAGCAGAAAAAGGGCAACGCTGATCAAATAGACAGTTCCCAGAGACTGTTTTTCCCCAGCTCTAGCATATTGAGCATTTTCTGAAAAATTTCCACTGTTGGTCTAACTTTGGGCTAGCAATTGTGGCTGGATAAGCATAGCTCATTCAAATGTAGTTTTCCAAATCTGAGTAGGCTTAGAGTACATGATTGTGCAAGCACCTGTTTCTAGTCTGCATTAGCACTGCCACTATTGTAAGCAGCAGCGCGAAAATTTTGGAAAATGCATATCATAGATGAGAGCCTTGTGGAGCTCAGGGTCTGTAAATCTAGCCAGCTTGGGTTCAAAGATCTCCAAATTAGTTTGTGAGCTAGTTTTGGTTGTCATTTTAATTTTATTTTCAAGTTGATTGCTGCAGTTTTCAAGCTATTTTCAATAGTGATGAACTCAAAGAGCTCAATCTATTTAGTTTAAAAAAAGTTAAGAGGTGACTTGATCAGTCTCTAAAAACCTACATGGGGAGAAAAATTTAATATTAGGTTCTTCATCTAACAGAGAAAGGTATGTCCCCATCGCATGGCTGTAAGTTGAAACTAGACACATTCACATTGGAAATAAGATGTAAATGTTTTAAGGATGTGGGTATGTAATCATTTTACAAAGGATTGTGATGGATTTTGCATCACTGATTGTTTCTCAATCAAGATTGAATGTTTTTCTAAAAGATTATTTTCTAGGAATTATCTTTAGAATTTTGTTTGCCAGTGGCATACAGGAGGTCAGACTGATCTTTGACTATTGGTGGTGGATATGCCAGTGGCCTAAGAAGGGTAGATGGGATGGGTTCTGAATTATTACAGAGAATTCTTTCTTGGATGACTGGCTGGTGAGACTTGCTCACATACTTAAGGTTTAACTGATCTCCATATTTGGGGTCGGGAAGGAATTTTCCCCCAGGGCAGATTGGCTAGGGCTCTGGGGTTTTTTCGCCTTCCTTTGTAGCATTGGGGATGGCTCACTTGTTGGTGGAGTCTCGGTATCTTAAAGTCTTTAATTTGTGATTTGAGGACTTTAATAACTCAGTCATTGGTTAGAGGCTTATTACAGGAATGGGTGGGTGAGGTTTTGTGGCCTGCATTGTGAAGGAGGTCAGACTAGGTGATCACACTGGTCCCTGCTGACCTTAGAGTCTACAAGTCAGAAAAGAGTATCAAATGTTCCTTTCTGGCCTTAGAATCCATGAATTTTAAAGGCATCCTACTAATGAATACCAATTGCATCCTCCCTTGAAGGACTTAAGTTTTCAAACAATGGTATTTTGAACTGTATTGATCTTTAATTGAAAGGAGGCCTACTTCTAACAAAAGTGCTATGGCCTGAGTTTTGTCCTCCTCCCCAACCCGCTTCAAATTGAATACTATCTCAGCCCTGATAGTGCAATTGCTAGTCTGATGTCAGTTTGGTTCACCCAAATGGACTCCCATTGACGGTTTGACACCAATGTGGCCCAGCAAAGATTCAAACAGTCAGCCTGCACATGGCCATTAGCAAGATTGGAGACTCACTCTGCAAATGTCCCACTGCAGAGAGTGGCACTGTCTGCAAAGTCAAGTGACGATAGTTACTGAGGGCTGGTGCAGAATCAGACTGTACTTAGATTCTTTTTAATACAACTTATAGGATTTCTACATATTTGCTCTTTAAAATTAATGAAGTTGTACCTAAATCCTAAAGACTGCTTTGAAGATAATTTCTGTTAACGTATACCTCCTGATATTTTTCATTCTGCTCATGTTACTTCATGGTTCATCCTGTTTTCATTTACACCTTTCTTTCTGCCCCTCTCAGGCTGAGTAAATCCAGAAATTTCAAGTTGATTCAAATTTTACATCTTAGAGTCCAAATCTTATACTTTCTTTGTATTTCTAGAACTTGGCTGCAATACCTATGTTGTTTATGTTTATCTTTAGTAAAAATGAAGCTGTCAAGTGGTTAGGACTTAAACATCATCTATTTTAAGATAGTGCTAATCCGGAAAAGAAACTCCAAGGGATTTTCAATATGTATTTTGTTAAAGACCTACCATTTTGTTTGAAGAAAATAATTAAAACCAATAGGCCATAAAATTACAGGACTTATTAAAAGAACAATTGTTCATAGTCTTATTTTCATTCTACAGCTTCTTCAGCAATAGTTAGCTAACAAGCACTATTCCCAGAGCTGTTCATATTTCAGCTGACATAATCGAGGTTGCTGGCATACACACACATAAGGACACTGTGTTTTAGCATCTGCGTGTTAAAAGCAGAAGATGAAATTGTTGCCAAATGGAAAGGGATAAGATATTAGAGAGAAACATTTTATTTCCAAATTGAAACACTTTATGACAAACAATAGAGTAAAACTATGTGGCAAAGCTTGTTGATGATGTTCTTTAAAAACATAATTTGAAACAACTTACAGAAATGGGGGCATAAGCAAAACTAATAAAACTGTTTGTTTCAAGGACATGGTTAGTTATGTAAAGTGCCATTCATTAGTCTAAGTAGTTAAATGTCAAGATGTAGATTTACACTTTATTCAATTTTTATCCAAATGATCTTTGTTTATTGATGATCTCTCTGTATTTTGGCATTTAATTAGGTATTAAATCATTCATAATTAGAAAATAGTGTAGTTTTAAAACTTCATACCAAGGTCATATACTTAAAGATTCATATGTGACCAGATGGATGGTTAAAATAAGAAGGATTTGTCTCTTTCTGGGCTTTGAAAAATCTGACGCTGTTGCTGAGTAATTGCTGTACTCAAAAGATGTGTGTAAGTTAAGACTGTATGTCCAGAAATGTTACTACTCTTCTGAAAATCATTTCTACATATCTGAACACATCTCAAACATATGTCCTTTAAAATGAGGTATTTTAATATCATTAAGCCGGGTACAGCAGTTTCCAACATCTTTTTCTATTGCTATACTATTCCAAGTTACTACAATTATAGTACAGGCCTTATTATCTTATGAAGACACAAGGCTCACTTAAAGGATATATATATGCATGTCTTTGGTGGATATACAGGTACTTAACAAAATAAATAGTGCCGCTTAGCGGAAGCAGACCAAGACTCCCCTGATGTAACCTTAGACGCGGATGCAGACACGATCAAAGAAGGCATAGGTTATACCATATTAGCTTTTCCTAGACACATCCCTGTGTTTGACTCTAAATTTTCTAAGTATCCAAGTTAAGTACAAACTTATCACCAAAGGAAACCATTCACGGTATCCAAAAATCTGCCTTATTGGAAAAAAAAAAATCTCCACGTCCATAACAATCATTCACAATCAACTTTTCAGCTGGAAAACAAATTCTGCAGTCTATGTAGATGAACAAATAAAATTATATTCCAAAAATAACACTCGATGTAACATCATGGGAAATAAACTTTAAAAAGTGATTACAACTATTGTGGTAAGAATAAAATATGCACTAATCATTTTAAGAATATGTGGAGTCACATGCACATGAGCTGGATCTTGCATCACATTAATCATTTCATTTTTTTGTTCACTGGAACATAGTGTGCCCATGGTTGCTGTATTTGTGACTCCATTTGAAGTCCATTTGATCCATACGTAATAGGTGTGTCCAACAAGAATTTGGCACTTTCTTTGGACATTTAATATTTGAATAGAGTACATTGTACTTCATCTGATGACCTAAACAGCAAAGAATATACTCCTATCAATACACTGAGGGGATTTACACATGCAATTTGCAAGAGTATTAATATTTTGCAAAGAGGAATGGGATGTTAAGTTGAGTCTTTAATAAGTTGAAGGGTTGACCTTACTAGCAGTTGTATAGAGCCAATAAAACTGAAAGGAAACTGCAGAGAATGAGTATCGTTTGCTTGGGAGAAAGAATAGACATGTTAGCATGTTGCTAGGCAATAGATTTCTAGATGGCAATCCATTTTTTTTTCAAAGTTGTATGTGCTGTCTCTGATGTGGAAAAAAAAATACAAATCATCATTCTGGTGATGGAAGAGGAATTGCCACCTCAGAACAGTTATCTGACAAATATAATCTCTGTTTTTGACAACTTTTTGGCCTTTCAAAATTTGCCATCTTAATAGGATTTGGTTTTATCTGGATCAACTTCTCAGATCTTCACCAGCTGCTGCCAATCCATTTAATCCATGCCATGTTTCACTGGCACTTCCTATTGGAAATAGTCTAAATGGAAATTAGTCAGAATTGCTATTAGATAAACTGCTATGGCAGGAAGCTTGAAAAGTGTGGAGTGGTGGTAAACATTTAAAAACTGGTCCAGAAGGCTACTGGGTTAGTCTAGTTCCACAAAACAAACAAGCGCTTTTAAAGACTAACGAATTTAGTTTAAAGAGTAATATATTTCTTCAGGCATAAGCTTTTGTGGGCTGTAACCCACTTTGTCAGAAATTTGTTACTCTTTAAAGTTCCACTGGACTTTTGTTGTTTTGCTATATATAGACTAACAAGGCTACCCCTCGGGAACAAATTTATTTGTCACATAAGCTTTCATGGGTAGAATCCCCCTTAATCAGACACATGAAATGGAGGGTAAAAACTGGTATTCTTGCTATCTCTTTTTTCTGATCAGAAATTTGTCAGCATTGCTGAATATATTGGTTTCTTGAGTACAGAAGGCTCCTTCAGTCATAGCCTTGAGACTAGAGGCTAGGATACATAGCTATGACCTTTACTGATTGTGTCTGAACTAAGATTGTGATATTTCTTACCCCTTCTCCCACCACCCCTCCACCACACAACCTGGACTGATGTGTAGCTGTTGTCCGAATGCCTCACCCATGGGCCCTGACTTGCTCCATTTTGCTATGTGACGCACTCTTGGGTCAGCTCACTCCCAACCTACTGTGAGTAGTCAGTCCCTGGCCCAGTGAAGAGCACTTCTGGCCAGCCACTCAGGGGATGGACTCTCAGCAAACAGCCACAGATGCAACCCTGGGAGCTGCTGTCTTGCAGGGTTCAGTGCTATACACTGCACTCTGCAAGCTCATGTGCATTTATCCATTAATTTATCAAAGAAATTAATATGCCACTCCAAGTAAGGTCTCTGCACACACTCAATCCACATGCACTGTTTTAGATAAAACAAAGTTTATTGACTACAGCAAGATTTGAAGTGAATATGTATCAAGAGATCAATAATGCATCAAGGAGTTGGTCATGCATCAAGGAGTTGGTCACAATCAACTAAAAGATAACTCACATCCTAAACTAAGATAAACATTTCACTAGCTTTTCAGTCTGTGATGTTAGCTTACCCACAGCTGGTTGTGATGCCTCTAGCAATTTGTGTGCTCCTCCCCACCCTACACCCCCATGGGTAGTTGCCAGTCCTTGATGTTCCTTAGAAGAAGGATTCTGGGGAAGTGCCCTGAGATGAATGCCTCTCTTTTAACAAGTTTCCTCTATCCCCTGGGGTGAGGTGATCATCCATGTCCAACAATGGGCATGATTTCTTATACCTGAGCTAAAGTGCTCAAAGGCCATTCCATTGTTCCTGTATGCTCACCTCTGTGTGGTGTGAAATCTCAACTTTGTGTTTGTTTGCAGCTATTCAAAACATGTAAGAGACACATTTGGGGATATGATACAACAGAGTTTCATATCTGAACATATGCATGACACTGCAGCAAACATTCTACCCTAACAATAATGTTCAGTGTGTCATGAGCATTCCAAAAATGCTTTGTATGACATACCTGGCATTTAGAGAAAACACAAGGAGTCCTGTGGCACTTTTAAAGATTAACAAATTTATTTATTGCAGAAGCTCTCATGAGTATAATCCCATTTCTTCAGAAGCATGAAATGGAAACAGTAGGAGGTAAGCACAAAATTAGACTAAACTTCCCAATTTCTTTTCTGGCATTCACTCCAGTCTCTGTAAAGCTAGATTTGGATTGCATGTGGGCTGCAGTAACTTCTAGTGGCTTAGGCGAGTACAATCTGCAGTTCCTGGTGTCAAGGAAGGGAATAGAGCCCTGAGTTTCTAATCTAAATAAAGGTATGTTGGAGTAGCAGCTATAATTAGCCATTAGACATGTACTTTCCTACTTGCAGACTGTGACTAGTACAGCTCTAACTAAAAGGACTCGCCTCTACCAACAGCACTTTCTTTTTGGCTGCTGCTTTGTTCTCAAGAGACTTTCTTTAGCAGGCAACCTCAGTAGAATAAGGTCAAGTAGCTCTGTCAGCTTTCATAGTGAGCCAGGAAGTCATTTTAATAACGAAGTGCAATGTACAGGATAGGTCCTACTACCTACTGAGAGGGCAGGCCAAACAATTAAAGGCTGGCATCCATTGTGGATAAATTGCTTTTGGGAACCACTTCAGTTCACATGTGATTATATATGTATTAGTCAGGACAAACTTTCTTTTAAAATAAAATAAGACAAAACTTTGTATGAGTGAACAGGGAGTTTGGACTAAATGGGAATTTGACACTGAAGGAGAGAGCAGGCAGCTTAATAATTTTGTTGGAGTGCAGTCAACAGAATCTGTTTAATGAACAACTAAAAGAATCATGGTTTCTCGTTTAAGGAATAAAGGAAATTTTAGTATAACATAGACCCAGTCACAGAGTAAAATTTCCAGTTAAACTGGTAGAAGACCAATGGCAGTTTATCTAGTTTGCTACAGACCCTCCAGAATGTACAGCTACTCACTTCTGGCATAGTGTTGAATGAATGTGAACAGTACCTCAGCAGAAGGTACAGGAATTTGAGGCCAGAGTTGTTTAGCTGAAGGAATAGAAAATCAGAATTAATTTTAGACACACAAGATTGTACAGTGGACCCACCTCACAACTGGTTTCCCTGATCCTCCAGTTGAGGAAGCCAGTTTTATGATGCAAGACAGAACATGGTAGAATGAAGAGATCAGCTACTTTAGATGTGACCCAACTTCTGACAAAGCCCGAGGAGGTTAATTCCAAGAGATAAGGTTTTAGCTCTAAGATGTAGGCAGGCTGAGATGATGGAAATTAAATACTTTAAACTGTTGATGACTGTGGTTGTGCTAGTTATGAGGACTTGCCTAAGGGTTGTGAAAGTGTAGGACCTCGGGAGACATCTATACAAATTTCTAGTGAATGCTAGGGAGGAGCAGGAAGTGATATGTGTTAGTGCCAATGATATAAGTGTAGTAGAGAAGTCCTGAAAGATAGATTTAGACTTAGAATAGATACAGGCTTTCAACATAGATTTTCCTGAAATGCCTCCAGGGTCAACAGCAATCCAATTTTAAATCCTCATTGCAAAGATGGTGAAAAGAGAAGGGATTAACATTTTTAGGCAGTATGAAATATTTGGGAATAAGAGCATATGAAGAAGGAATGGGCTACACTTCAATCAATATGGACCTGATTTGGAATTCAAAATTGATCAAATGAAGTACAATGCATAAATAACTTCTGGAATTTATTGCATGTGTATTACTAAGGCCAAGAATTTAGTAAGGTTCAAAAAGGAATCATCTACTTTATAAACATGAGTTTATGAAAAATAGTTCATTTCAAATAAACTTGATGTCTTTTTTGATGAGATTACATTTGGTTGATAAAGGTAGTAGTGTTGATGTACTATGCTTTCAAATGGTACTGCATGACATCTTGATTAAAAATAACTGCAAATGATACAAACAACATGGCACAAATTTAATGGATTAAAACCTGGCTGACAGGACTCAAAACATAATTGCAAATGAAGAATCAGCACAAGGTGGGTGCAAGCAAACTATGCATTTTAATATGGCTAAATGTGAAATTATGCATCTAGGAACAAGAAATATAGGCTATATTTACAGGATGGAAATCTGTTCTGGAAACCAGTGATTTTGAAAATTAGTTGGCAGTAATGGAGGATAATCCACTGAACAGTAGCTCCCAGTGTGGAGCTGCAGCTAAAAGGGCTAATATGATCCTTGTATGTATGAACAGGGGAATATCAAGTAGGAGAAGGGCCTAGGGAGGTTTTGGCACCTATATTTGGCACTGATGCGACTATTCTTGAAATACTGTGCCCAGTCCTGGTGTCCATAATTCAAGAAGGATTTTAATAAGTTAGATGTGATTTTTCAGAAAAGAGATGTGAAATGGATTAAAGAATGGAAAAACTTGCTTAATAGTGATAGATTCAAAGGTCTCAGTCTACTTAGCTTAACAAAGAGAAGGTTGGGGTAACTTGATCAATCGAGAAATACCTATATGGGGAACAAAAATTTGTTAATGTGTTTTCCAATCTAGCAGATATCTGGAAGTTGAAGCTAGAGACCTTTGTACTGGGTGGTGGGGGGAGTCAAAGAAATAATAGCAATGGCAATTAACCATTGGAACAATTTACCAAGGGTTATGGTGTAGTCTCAATCACTCACAATATTTAAATCAAGATTGGATTTTTTTTTTCTGAAAGCTGCATTTGCTCTAGTTCAAACAGGAATTAATTCAAAGTCAGTAGATATGCAAGTTATTTTAAGTAACTATCGTATCTCCATTCAACTGCCACTGAAAACAGTAGGGCATATAGACCTGCCTCAATGTAAATAATGTAGGCCTTTTTTCCATTTTGAGTTTGTCTAGCTTCAAGTTTCAGCCACTGAATGAGTGAGATCTAATTGCATTGGATAAGATATTTTAAAGAAGGGGTATAAACCCTCATGGTTCTGGGCATAAGACAGAGATAAGAAATAAACTACCCCGTGGGTACATTATTCTGTAGTTGTCCATTATGCATTTTCTTGCTTCCTTGAAAGTATCAGGTTCTCACCATTGTCAGGTACAGCATACAGGACTGGATGGACCAATGCATGACAATGCCTATATTCCTAGCAGCTGAGAAGTGAATATGCCAACCAAGGGCAGTGGGTATAATAAGTCAGGGGAGGCTAAGCCTTCCTTGGCACAGCTGCTGCTGACCTGCTGCTGGTTTCCTGATCCCTGCTCTGCTCCTTTCCCAAGGCCCCCACCACTGTCTGGCTGTTCCTCTCTTCTACTCCACCTCCCTCTCTGCAGGTCCCTGCTGCTTGTGGCATGCATCCTTCCTCTCTTCCACCCTGTCCTCTGCAGTGCCCCTCTGCCCACTTCATCCCCTCCACCAGAAGATCCCCCTGCTTGCCTCATCTCCCTTTCTGTGAGACCACCCTATTCCCTCACCATGTCTCTCCTCTCCTCCATGTTCTCCCACGCAAGACTCCACTGCCTGCTGCTTGCCACATCCCTCTTCACCCCCTGCCCCTGTGAGAAGCCCCCATGCTCACTGCATTCCTCTGGCAGTGGAGTGGTGTCAGTGGGGGAGGAGACAGAGGGGAAGAATGTAGGGTGGCTCTGGAAGAGGCAGGATAGTGAGCTAGCCTCCAGCAGCAGAAGCTTCACCTATTGCCCATGATGCCAAGCACAGGATTCAGATGGGCAATGTCAGAATTCAGCTTGCCTGATCTGTGCTGTGTTGTAGCTAGGTAACCAAAAGAGAAAATTTCAAAAAATGGTTTCAAATACTACTTTGAATAGTGTCCATATGGGTACTCCGTTGCAGTTGGGCCTGTGTCCCTGCATTGCTGACTGGAGAATTACTCAGCATGGGTAGGTAATCTCTCTTCAGTTTCTTCTCAACCATCCTTGGCTAGAGCTAGAACTAGAGCTGTATGTTTGTGAATCATTAATTCTCTTAGAACTGCTAATTTTAACTTCTTTTGAAGGCCCATTTTTCCTTTGCTTCATTTACATTTTATTTTGGCCATTGCCTTAAAAAGAAAAAGAAGAAAAGTATTTTGTTTTCTGTCAGCCATTTGTTAAGGGGGGAATCCCCTGGGCAAGGATATGCCAGACTCTGCAGGTATCAACAATGCCTCAGTTGCAAGAAGTCTATTCCTGTGATTGATGGATACTCTGTGAGTTTATCACCTGGAAGAGAAGCACATTCCACAGAAGCGTGGCTTGTCAGTAACTGAGGCTCAAACTCCTACTCATGGAGTCAGCCCTTCAACCTCCAGAATCCTGGTGGGAGTCCTCACTGCATCCCTGCATTTTGAAGGGAGGTGAGCTCAGAAAGATTTGTGCAATCCACTCATGTGAGGATTCCAAGAAAAGATTGGTGAGTCCCCATCGTGAGCCCTGATTAAGCTGAAAATGATCCTTGGTTTTGTCAGTACCATAGGTACCAATGGCTCTAAAACTGGTACCCAGGGTACACAGTACCAAACTGACAGGGCCAGTTGGAATCCCTAAAGACCCAGTGAGTTCAGGCAAAGAAACATTGGTACTGTTGGGATGTGAGAAACAGAAAGTCCATTCCAAGGAAGGATCCATTTATATGGTAATCAATATTGGTATTGCTGACAATACGCCAGGCACCGATGGACTGTCCTAGGGGACTTGGCTACAGACAGCAAATTTGGTGCCACTGTACTATCAGCCATATCAGACTCTACTCTGAAGTCCCAGTCTCCATTGGTGGGCACTTCTAGGGAGTCACTTAGAGTGAAGAGTCTATGGGGATGCTACTTGATGAAGTTACTTACCTTGTGCAGTAATGCTAGTTCTTCCAGATATGGGTACCGTGCTCCACAACCCACCATTCTCCCCTCTGTGGTACAGAAGGAGCTGAAGAGGCTTGCCTGTGCATGTTCTGCTAGCTAGCCAGATTTAGATTTAAAACAATATTCCCAAATAAAATACTTAATTAGTTAATAGTTAAAGTAGAAAAATGCTGTGCCAAATACTTTACAATGCTATATTTTTAAACTCAGACATCAAAAGTTATGCAAATCCCAGCTGTGATGAAGTATGGAGTTTTTGTCACCAAATTTGACACACTACTCATTAACACACCCCCATAGCTGGCATATTTGCATAATAACAAAGTGACTTAACTTTGTCTCATCGTGACCCCATCCCTAGTTCTTTCATTGTTTTTGTATTTGGGGCTCAATCCTGAAAATCCTTAATTGTTAAATTAAACGTTTAAAAGCCAAGGCTGCTATAGTGTACGATCTGTTCTTTTGGGGTGAAGGGATTCTTTGTGAAGGCTTTAAAAAAGTTCTTAGACTGTGATTGTATTTTACATCACAGAATCTATGCTCATGCAATTGTTGTAGACTAAGATATGTGTTAATATGTTTCATGATATACATGTGGATAGGTGAGGGTGATTTTGGATGTATCATTGCAATTTCATACTACAATTTATTTATTTTTTAAAAAAGGAAAGAAAAGTAATTTTTTTTCTGTATGGGTTTTTTGGTTTGTTTTTACTTAGGGAAAAATTAAACATTTGGAGCCTAAAATTCAAAGGGTAAATTACTGTTGTCACATAAGTGTCTTTATAGATTTGGAGTGAAAAATATTTTTAATTTAAAAAATGAAGTTCAAGGTTCTGAGCATGTTCAGTGTATAGCAATTTAAAATGATTGAAGTAGTTTGATTTAATAGACTGAATCTCCTTGAAAACAAGAAATACTTCACATTATACTGTGCAAGCTCAGAAGTTAGAACCTGATCACTTCCAAAGTGAAGAGCTTATAAAAAAAAGTGGAGTACTCTAATAATTTTAAATTACTCTATATTATACATTCTCAGGTCTCTGATCACCTCCAAACTCAAGTGCTTATAAAACTGCTCCAAATAATTTTAAATTGCTATGTGCAGAGTGATATAAAATTGTTAAAGTGCTTCAAAGTTTTTTAATAAGTATTTTAATTTAGGAGTGAGTTGAGCAATACTCCAACATAACTTTGAGATTATTAAACTCATGCAAAAATTTACCACCAGGAAAGAAAATTAAAATTTTTTAAAGGAAGGTGCTAGAGTAACTGTGTGCGTGGGTGGAGGTGGGATAAAGAAGGAGAAATAAGAAAATATATTCTCAAATCTAGGATTAATAGGTGGCTAGTAGGTTAATAGAAATCCACACCTCATAGGAGCAGCTTAAATGTGGCCAGAAAGCTTCCCTTAAAGTTATGTGACAGTGAGCCATCAAAGAAATCTATATATCTTAGGAAGATCATAGTTGGTAGAGAGGAGAGCTCACAAGGTATTCCAGATTGATACTCAGCTGAGACACTTGTCATTTTTTGTAATGCTGTCATGTTCTCCATAAGGTTGCTTGAGCATCTTGATGTGTTAATTTTTCTTTTAAAAAAATTGTCACTTAAAATACAGTTTGGTATATTTTTCATTAAAAGCAAGGATTCTTTCTAAAATGAAGACTAATATGAGTCTACAGTACTCAGATATAGCCCCCCCCTACAAGGGCTCAAGTTCACACCCTGCTCACTTAGTTTTAAAATTATATCATGCTTCACTAAGGGGAGTTATTGACATCAGAAATGCAATCTCTTGAGACAGAGCTTATTAAAAGATTTATTGCTGGTAAGCAAAAGAATCCTTCCTTTCAAACTTCTTCTTTGGTGTTACACCTCTTGTTTGAGTCTTTTAGTGAACATTTTGGACTGAAGATTGAGAAGTAATGGTATGCTTAAGAGTAACATCATGTCATCCCATATTTCATGGAAATCAAAAGGAGAAACAAAAGGACAAAAACCATAAAACATGTACTATATTATATATACGCTGGAAATTAAAACAGCTTTGTCATAAATCAATAAAGGCTCTGTCCTAAGAGGTGCTGAACTTTCTCAACTCCAGTTCACCTTGACGAGAGTTAAGAGCATTAAAATCATGCTGATTTAGCTATTAAACTTTTCATGACGTTGATACTGGAGAGACAGAGTAAGAGACAAAAACAAATGGGGTTTTCGAGCTCCCATAATATTTCTATTAACAGAGGGACAAACTCAAATGAGACCATGCAGAGCATCTTTTGTAACAAAAGTCTACAATGCGGAACAAGAACCAGGCATATACAATGGAGGTGAGGGATAAGGGGGACATGACACGGGCTTTATTATTTTTAAACTGTAAAGGTAAAAGAATAACCATTGCATTGTCAGGCAGATGTGTGACCTGATTCTGCTCTTAGACCAGGTTTCAATCAGAGTAACTTCATTGACTCTGATGGAATTACTCTTCATTAAAACCATTGTTAATGAGAACAGCTGATGCCTTATTTGTTCTTGCTTTTCACATCCCATGGAAAGACTTCAGATCAAGAATACACAATACACTGAAGTCAATGGAGCTATACTGATTTATATCGCTGGATGATCTGGCCCATACATAATGGGGAGAGTTGTAAATAAAAGTGGGTCTGAACCCAAATCTTTGGGTATGAACACCCCTAACTTTTGAAAAGATTTGGGAATTTACATCCTAAACTCCACAACTGAACCCTGTATTTATTATAGGATGAACCAAAATCCTAGATACAAATACATTTGAACTTTCGGGGCTAGGGAAAGTTTAATATCAGGTTCTGATTTGTTATGGTGAAAACCCATGTTTAATTCTGAGAGACTCTCAGAAATGGGTCGATTGCCTTCTTCTAGGGGAAATGTAATGCAGTGGGAAATATTTTATTTTGCTTACTGGTGTGAATTAAGGAACACTGCAGCAACTTGCCCCACTGATTAGTCAGGCACATGACCTTTAAGATACTGAACAAAAAGATCAATACCCTGATTTCCTTTTCATGTGCCTCGACTGTGATAATTAGGCCTTTTACTTTGTTTTGTGTAAAGGAAGAGGTAAGGTAGTGCTAGTAGAAAGAAAAGACCCTCTCTCTGTGGTAAATATATTGACATTTTACACACCCAGGCAGAGAACAACATGAAGAGAGTAATGAGAAATTTGACTGCTTTCCATTCCTTCCTTAGCGTTCCATCTTAGTGTTGCTGCATCCCACAGTGAATTACCAACTACAAAGAGAAGGAACTATTTAGGGACTGACAATTGAGAGCATTTACAATTAGCTGAATTGATTAACCTTTACAAATGCTGTTACTTTATGAGGTTTTTTTCTGACACTAGTTGAACAATACACCTTATTGATTAAACATACCACTTTACGATAGCTTTGATTTGTCTATGACTTCACCAGTCTTAAAGCCTGCCTGCCTTAGTAATAGCTGCTGCTGCATGTTCTTATGAGAACTTGATACTGGAGACTGACTGGCATTATGTAATTAGCTCTCTCTATCTGGAGCTGAGGGAATCGCACTGCAAAAACAAGGGAAATAAATCTGCATACCAGTTGCTGGTGTAAAGCTGAGTCCAGTGTGCGTAAACAAAAGGAGTTATCCTCTTTATATATATAGAAGGTACTTGAATAGAAAAATGTCTAAAGGAGAAAGATTGACAGCTAAATATAAAGAAATAACATCAGGGTATTAGTTGTAACAATATTTATGGTTTAGGTTATTGATGACATTGTTTTGTGTACATAATGCAAAAGAATCTGACAACAGAATTTCTGTTTTGCATTGACTAGTATTTTTGAAACCCTTAAGTTACTTTGAAAACTGATTATGGTGGTGGTGGTGGTGGTGCTGGCCACAGAGCCTTGAGGGAAAGGGCTTCTATCGATAAGTGTCCATCACACAAGCCATGCAGTTAAAAATAATGTATATAATTGTCAAATGGATGTCTTCCTAACCTTGTGGCACATAAAGCTGCATGAACACACTGAGAATACCACCTATGGGTTTTTCTTTATCTTATTTCAAGGGGCAAATTTTTGTGATAATGAAGGTTAATGGTCCGACAGCACAAGCTGCTACAGTGTAAATTCAGCAGCAGTCTCACCAGGGTCCTTAACACTCTCTGTACCTGGAAACAAACAAGGAGTCCTGGAAAGACATTTCTCAAGAGATAGGATAGCAGGAACTTAAACTTCTCTTCTGGCTCAGGCCACGACTTCTACTGCACAGAGATTTTGATCCATTCTGAATTGTACTGAATTATGTATTGGTTTTATAATCTGGTTTGTGAATCAATGGGGACTGAATAGAGCAGTGGTTCCCAACCTTTATGAGCGAGAGCCCCCCAAGTTAACACTGGATGAAACACATGCCCCCCAACCCTACCCTGTCACTGGCCATAAACATATCTAACCTGTATAAACATATAGAATGATGATGATAATACTAAATTACATAATAAATTACTAAGTGTTTCCTGGCAGAGTTGCCACTGCATGCCCTGTGTAGCCCCACCTCTCTCCATCCCTCATGGACTGAGTGTAATGGAAGCAAGCGCTGGTGGGTTGGCGAGGGCTGCTTCACACCCCCACCAGCACAGCACTGGTCCTCTCCAGCTGGGCACCCGGCCAGTGCAGGACTGTGGGTGGGAAGAGTTATCTGCTCCAGCCAGAGTGGCACACAGGGCTGCTGCTCCCTTAGCGGGGTAGGGGCTTCTCTGCCCCAGCTGGCACAGTCCAGCCACTGTTGGGCTTGAGGGGCTAAATGACCTCAATATCACCGAAGCCTCATGGACTCCCTGGAATCTTTGCCCCTCTCCCCACCCCCATGGTTCTGCCCCCCAGGTTGGGAACCGCTAGAATAGAGAACACCAAACTCATTAAATTAAGGACCACAGATGGAGTCACAAATATATGTCAAGCAGTGAAAAAACCACTGACCTTTATCTATATAAAGAAATCAGTGAGAATCAAGTGTGTGGCAATTCTCTTTTTCAAGGATTGTGAAATAATATATGGATTATCAGTTATGCAGAATGACTAGCACAAAGCATAGAAGAGTTGTTGAATGCAACTGTTAGTGAAACACTTTTTTAAAATGAAATAAACTGTAATTTGAAAATATCTATGGTATGTATGACAATGTGAAAGATTCAACCAAGATTTTTATTTGTTCATGAACTATATATATTCTATGAACGTGTGAGTGTGTACACATATATTAAGTGTGTATATAATCAAAAATTACCATTCATATAACAGAACTGATATTACGCAGTGTATCAGAAGAACAATGATGGCATTCAGCCATTTCTTTTCTGAGTAACTGCTGCATTTTTAAAAATAAAAAAAGTCAGAGAGCTGCTGTAGCAAAGTCTGTAACATTCACAGCATGACATACAAATTAGAAAACAGCAGATGCAGCACAAATTAAGATGTATTTAGTACAGCAGCCCATCAGATGTGTGAAAGTCTTTTGTATACCAGCTTTGCAAGGTTGATGTATTGCACTTTAGACAGCTGATAATGAACCCTTCTAGCAATTAGAGGTGGAAATACTAAGGATTCAAAATTGTGCTGTTCCCAGTGGGTGCAAGAACAAAAAACCAAACAAAACAAAAATCTCACACACAACCACAAACTCCATTCCCACTCCCTTTCCCCCCCCCCCCCCCCCCCCGGGGTGAAGGGTACTACTTTTTTTTTTTTTTTTTGCTTTTGCATGTGTGTGTGTGTGTGCGTGTGCGCGCGCAACCCAAGCGTTTCAGATTATGCCCTGGGATCTGTGAGTTTCTCTAATTTATTTTTAAATCTAATTCTAATGTAATTATTTGATTTCATCATTTAATAAATGCATACTTTTGTGGTGTTATACGAGTCTTTACGGCCAATGCATAGGGTTTTTATGGTATCTTGTTTAAGTGATACATTGTTTAGTAATTTGATGTGAGGACAGTAATATCAGCAATCTAGTCTTCAAATAGCAATAAGCATTTTAATGGTTTAACTAATTTATCTCATTATTATTTGTATCAGACTTTGTTTTTTCTTAGTACTAGTGTACTTTCTTCCCTTACTTTGCCCCCAAACACACACCACAAACCAGAAAAGGAATTCTGCGTAGATGAGGACTGCATTGTTTTGGTTTTTCATGTGGCTTTGATCCGTGCACCTCCTGTTTGATCCTGGAAAGTGCTGAAAACTCAGCTTCAACTGAATTTAATGGGAATTGGGTATGCTCGGTAGCTTGTGTGATTGTGGTCCCTGAGGAAATGCAGAATGTTGTACTGGAGCCAAATCTGTCTGCTATGTAGATAATAATAGTTTCCATTTATATTGGGCCTTTCATCTGAGCATCTCAGAATGCTTTACAAATTATGGAGGTGCCACAGCAGCTCCATTCATATGGTAGCACTGAGATTTGAAATTGAAGTAGGCATTAAAGCTCTTTGTTATGTATTAATAAAAGAGGGCATGCTCTTCAAGCTGCCAGTAATCACCCTTTGAGTACAGAAAGCGTTTTCTGAGAATTTTAATTAGCAAACTTGCTCAGTTTAAGTATACATGGTCTGAAAATGGCCTCTCTTCAATTTGTGCATGTGAATTTCCACTCCCCTCTTCCCACCTTCCTTTTGGTGATGGGATCAAATGTTGAGTTTGGGAAAGGGTTCTGCTTAGTAGTGCGGACAAAGGCAGATCTAGACTCTTCCAAAAGTGGGAGCCAATAACAAAAGTTCAGCTTCCGGTCTGGTGGTACATCAGAGAATGAAGGTAATGATGGTTTTCCAGGGAAGAGAGAGCACACTTGATAGTTCCCTCAATGTTCAGTAGGTGTAAGTAGGACTGGAGGAAGGGAGCCTGCCTTTCTCCATTGGATTATTCTGGAGAGGGCATTTGGGACAGAGGGAGGTGAGAAGGAGGACCAGGGAAGCGGTGAAGTGCAGAGCAGATCCTGAAGTATATGGAACAGAAAAATACAGATGGGGAAGGAAAAAAGAGATAAATCTAGTAGCTCTATCTCCATCCTCTGCAAAACACACCAGGACTTCCCTCCCACAGTCCATCAGCTTCCACTGTACCCCAGTACATAGAATCATAGGGTTGAAAGGGACCTCACGAGGTCATCTAGTCCAACCCCCTGCCAAAAAGCAGGACCACTCCCCCTAAATCATCCCAGCCAGGGTTTTGTCTAACCGAGCCTTAAAGATCTCCAAAGATGGAGAATCTACCACCTCCCTAGATAGCCCATTCCAATGCTTCACCACCCTCCTAGTGAGAAAGTTTTTCCTAATGTCCAACCTTGACCTCCCCAGCTGTAATTTGAAACCATTGCTCCTTGTTCTGTCCTCTGTTACTCTCAAGAACAGCCTAGCTCCCTCCTCTTTGGAGCAACCCTTCAAGTAGTTGAAGGTTGCTATCAAATCTCCCCTCAGTCTTCTCTTCTGTAGACTATATAAGCCGAGCTCCTTCAGTCTCTCCTCATAAGTCATGTGCCCCAGTCCCCTAATCATTTTTGTTGCCCTCCGCTGGACTCTTTCTAATTTGTCCACATCTTTTCTGTAGTGGGGAGCCCAAAACTGGACACAGTACTCCAGATGCGGCCTGACCAGTGTTGAATAGAGGGGAATTATCACATCCCTCGATCTGCTGGCAATACTCCTACTGATGCAACCTAATATGCCATTGACCTTTTTCGCAACAAGGGCACACTGCTGGCTCATATTCATCTTCCCATCCACCATAACCCCCAGGTCCTTTTCTACAGCGCTGCTACTTAGCCGATCGGTCCCCAGCCTCTAGCAGTGCATGGGATTTTTCCGTCCTAAGTGCAGGACTTTGCACTTGTCTTTGTTGAACCTCATGAGGTTTCTTTCGGCCCAGTGTTCCAATTTGTCCAAGTCTCCCTGGATCCTGTCCCTGCCCTCCAAAGTATCTACCATCCCCCCCAACTTGGTGTCATCTGCAAACTTACTAAGCCCGCAGTCTATTCCATCATCAAGATCATTAATGAAGATGTTGAACAGAACCGGCCCCAGGACCGACTCCTGGGGCACTCCACTCGTTACCGGTTGCCAACCAGACATCGAGCCATTGATTCCTACCCGCTGAGCCCGTTGATCTAACCAGTTTTCGATCCACCTTACGGTCCACTCGTCCAACCCATACTTCCTTAACTTGCTGACGAGAATGCTGTGGGAAACCGTATCAAAAGCCTTGCTAAAATCAAGGTATACCACGTCATAAGATCCCCCTACATACATACATAAGATCCCCCTACATCAGAGCTGCACTCGGTGATTTCTCACCGTCAAGGATAATCTCTCCCAAGTTTTATTTTACGTGGGTCCTTTGGTGACAGCAGAGTCTGATCCTGAATCCGCAGATTCATTGGCAAATGTTGGAATGCAAGGTAGGGCCACAATTGCTGCTTGACAGTTGTCGGTCTGTCCTTTCTTTTCTTGTGTTTTGCTGTGACCAAAGCAAGGTGATTTTCCTCAGTGGCGCTCGTTCCTTCTCTGACAATCTTCATCAGTTAGCCTTGTCTTGGACTACTGTGTCCCAACATGTCGAGTTGGTGCTCTTGATGTTTGTCTTAAGGGTGTCTTTAAAGCATTCTTTTGACCTCCCCATTTCCTTTTTCATTGTGTGAGTTGAGTATACGGCAGTTGTTTGGTAGGCATGCATCTAGAATGCACAACTCAGTGCCCCCTCTGCCTGAGCTGGTGCTGGAAAATCAGGGCCTCTGCACTGAAGATGTTAGCGTCTCCTCTTGCTTTATATTGAGACCCTCCTGGAGAAATGCTGGTGCTGGCGTTCCAGGCTTTTTGGGTGTTTTCTGTAAGTCACAAACGTTTCACAGCCATAGAGGAATGTTTGAATTGCCGCCACTTTATAAACTAAAAGTCTAATATATGTTCTGATGCCATGGTTGTTGAATGCCTGGTGAGACAGTTTGCTGAAGTCAAGGCTGGCACAGCTGATTGTGTGCTGAACTTCAATGTCTATATTTGCTCTCTGTGAGAGATGACTGCCAAGGTAGGCGAAGTGTTCTACATTTTCCAGTTCCTCTCTGTCCTACATCATCTTTGTTGGATCTGATGAGTGACCAGGAGCAGGCTGATAGTAAGCCCATTGCTGCCCCCCAAAACATTTGAGGCACAGGCCCCAGGCACAACCCTCCTGCCACACTCTGAGCTACCCAAACTACCCCACTCCTACCGTCCACTGGGTTGGCCCTTGGCCCAGGCCTGCTCTCTGCCACCACTGTTGGCCCCAGACCGTGATCCCACCTCTCGCCACCCCCACCCCCCATTGTGCTGACCTCGAGCCAGGGCTGGCTCTCCACACCCACCACTAGCCCCAGGCCACACTCCTACCCTCCACCCACTACACAGAGCTGTGCCAGGGCCGCTCTCACCCCCCTTCCTTCCTAACCCAGCTCCCCTTCCCCTTGCCCAGTGGGCCCCACAGCACTTACCCATGCTGTATGTCTTCACACCACTGGGCTGAAGAAGGAGGGATCTAAATTTCCCTGTTCAGCTGCCCTGCACCATGTGTCTCAGTGATCTGATGCAAGGCAAGACCATCTCTGCCAGCTTCAGCTGAGCTCCTCCCAGGCAGGCACTGGAGCTCAGGGCAGGTAGACTGTCTGCACCTGCGAGATTTGGGGCACTAGCTGGCACATTCGGGGCCTGTGCCTCGTGTACCCAGCACCAACAATGCCCATGGCTAGTAGAGAATTTTTGTTTTCCTGATGTTCAGGGCTAGCCCTAAGCTTTTGTAAGGTTCAGATAAGCAATTAAGGGCTGTCCTCCTTTGAATGCACAACTACAGCGCAAACATCTGCATACTGGAATTCAGTTGTTGCTGATGTTACTTTAGTTCTGGCATGAAGGCGAGAAAGTTTGAAGAGGTTCTCATCAGGCTGATATTGGATGCCGGTCTTTGTGGCCGATAATCTTGGATTACCATTTTCATAACTGCTCAGAGAATGGAGAAGAGAATGGTGCTTTATGCCAGTTTGGGTAACAACGGATTTAGAAGTAGATCCACTGCACAGGATGGAGACTGTCATCTAATCATGGAGGAGTTTATAGTGGTGGTAAATTTGCTTGGGCAGCCAAACATGATTGACATGATTTGCCACAGAGTCTCATGGTTGACAGTCACATGATTATTATTACATTAAGAGGTAATAGGTACTATAGACCCATGTTTTGGGCCCCAATCCATGGAGTCACATGATGACATCAATCTCAGATGTCATTTAAAAACCAGTGTGGAAAATGGAACCAACTGATGCCTGCTGAGTTTGCCTACAGATTAAAATAACGGATTCCAGAGATAAGAACTACTCCATTCTTCTCAACTCTGAAAACCTATTCCCATTCCAAGGAGCAGTGGGGCCACCAGCATTTGAGGGCGAAAGTATGCCTAGAATCCTATGATGTCTAAATTCAGGTCTGCTCCTACATATCCAGGATTACTGGTCCCTGCCTCAAAAGTCTCCAGATATTTTATCTGAAATGCACTAAATGGGCAAAAAATTGTCTTGTGACCTAATTTAAGAGATGGTGGCCATGGGATGGTTTTTTTTTTTTCATTTGTGGACTGCAGACCAAAAAAGTTGAGAACCACTGGACTAAAAGATATCTAGAATCTGTCTTTGTGCGTCTGTGAATCATATACAATTACAATCATGTATGAAGTTCAACTGCCAGAACTGGATGGCCACATGCATTAGTTTAGTCTGAGCTTTTTCCATTGTTTGACTTCTAGGGTCTCATCCACCCAGTTTGGTTGCAATAATTTCCTTTCCTTGTGCATAAAAGATTGAACAATAAAAATGCAGATCTTTCCAACAAACTCCTCTGTTAATGACATATTCCTTACTGAATCCTGTTGTTTTGATAGAATGAAGCATCATCTCTAACTGTGACATACTGCTAGGTTCATTTCACTGAATAATACCGCTAAAGTTCTTTGAAATGGGAAAAGATAATGATACACAATTTTACTTTGTGGTATTTTTGTTAATCTTACGTATGATGGGGTGAAGCAAATCACCTAGCAGAGGATTTATCATAGTGACCTTTTAGGTGCAAGCAAAGGGTTTATGTCTTGAACAGGCAGCCTAGCTTTAAAACTTATTTAGCTTTGACTGCAGCTTTTGACCTTCATTCAGTGCTGTATAATATTGGTAGTCATTAACAGTTATCACTTGATATGATAGATTTTAAATTAGAGCAGATTGCCAGCCAAAGCACTCTGATTGTGTTTAATCAGGAAATGAAGATGATTCTCTCTTGGCAAATGAGTTACCTTTACAGTCCTCTAAAGGGAAGGAATCAATCGTGTAAGATTCTGTCACTTCTAGTCTTTTTTGTTTATTTGGTTGCCCAATGATGGGAATGTCCAATAAATAAAATATCAAACATAGTTTGACAATTCTGATTTTATAGAACTATATGGTATGAAATAATTTTCCAATAAAACTTAAGTAATACTTGTCTTTGGCCAAATAGGTCATTTTTTGGTTCACTCATAGTTCATTTTCAGAAGTTTTATCTTTCTGTTGAGTGTGTTCTGACCTCTTATATTTGGTTATTTATTGCATGAATGTAAACATGCTGTCGCAGTTGAATAAACAGTAGTCTAGTAAATGACAGAAATCGCATCACCGTTGTAGTGCCTGTTGATCTTAAGGAAAATGTATGTTGCTCTCTTATCTAAAGGATGGACTTAGAGAATATGCTAGTGATAGGAAAATATACCCGTGAGGCCAGGGAGACTGGGGAAGGGGTGTGTGTGTACTTTTGATTTTCTGCTCTACCACACCTTACATGCCTTTGGAGGTGTTCTGTTGGAGAGGAACACTTAAATAAAATTTACTGCCTGTTTTGGACATATAGGGCAAAATAATACCCTCCCACATAAAAACCTGTAAGAGCTAGAGTTAAGTGGACAACAGCTGTGAGCTTGTGGCTTTTCCACCATGTCATCTTGCCAATAGGTCAGCTGTGCCTCCCTATGAGGCATAGGGTATTGATCTTCTACTCAATGGAATCCTGAGGCTCAAGGATCTTGTGACATCTAAGGTAGGGCTTTTCACTGAAGGCCCTTGTCCCACATGGCAACACAGCAGCTCACCCTCAGCTTTGTGCCTTGAATCTGTAGAGCCCCAAATATATGGAGGAGGTGGGAAACATTTTGTTGGCTTTTTTCCTGCTCTGTGTGTTAGCATACTTTTTACTAGTTGCAAAAGATTGTTTTTGATCCACAATGTCTGGTCTAGAAACTTGAGTAGTTTTAATTGCAAATTGGTCATGCTTTAATTTTTGCAGTCAGCCCACTTATACTGTGGAAAATCAACAACATCCATGCTGAAAATTGTCAGAATATCGACTCTGTGACAAAACTATTGAGACTTCATCCTTCCCTAATTTGCTTACTAGAAATGATAAACCCTTCAAAAGGCCAGTTCTTCCTGGGAAGAAAATTCAACAAACCATCCTTTCATCACAATGAAAATACAGACACTTAACATACTCCCCCCCACTCTCATAATTGCAAATAGCTAATCATAATTAGGAACCATGCTGTCGGGAAAACTGCTCACCCTTGGCACTAAAAAATAGCCTCATTGAACTTGTAATTTTCTTGCTTTGTTTTCTAGAAACCTTTCTGAAGCACTTGCTCAGCTCCCACTAAGTGCCTGCAGGATTTTCCTGCAAGTACCACATGGACGTCTATTGAAGTAACTCTTTCACTGACCCTCTGCTCTGTTTTCTCACTGCAAATTATGTGCTAATTACATGCTATTTTTTTTCTGCCAGGTTTTGGTAAGAGATGAGGCATTTCATTCTTATCCGTCTAGTTTCCTCATAAAATACTTGAATTGAACTATCTAAAAATTATTTCAGCATGGCCTATTTAAAATTATTTCAGCATTTAAGAATTAACAGTCTAGGTATTCAAGGAAGATTAATGATCAGTGGGGAGAAAATCATGGCCTGTAGTGTGGCTAATGCCTTTTCACCCCAATTGGTTATTAAACCCTAAGAAATGACCTATGCCTCTAGGTCATTATTGCTATTACAAAGGTAATCAAACTTTACAAAACATTTCCCTGGAGTATTTATTTTTCCGTTTTACGTGTCAGGATTATCCCACCCTCAACATCTGTCATTCACTAGAAGTGTATCTATTTTGAGGTATTAATACTCTCTGTGTTGGACTGTAAGACTGAGAATCTCCAAGCTGGCATAAAAAGTGTCAGCAAAGTAGAACATTCTATGAAACAAACTAACCTACTAAGTTCAGAGCTAATTTCTTTTTTTTTTTTTTTTTTTTTTGGAATGAGACAAGCACTTACCTTTTACATTTTAGTAGTTACTTGTATGAGGTCACAGGAAAGAGATTTATGCCAAACACAACCCTTTGATTATTTTGGCAGGGGGAGGCAAATCCAGGTATGTGTGGGATATGTCGGTTTAGCACTGCTTTGTGTAGCTTTGTAAGTGTTGCCTCTTGTGTTTATTGTGGAAAATTAGCTATAACATGTTGAGAACAATAATTTATATTTTTCTTACTGTCTGCATTTATGTGACATTCTGCTATTTTTGATTGGCATGCTATTAGTTTTAAACTATTTAAAAGAAATTGCTATAGTATTTCTTTCACACCCAATAATTGAAAGACATGTCATCCACCTTTTAATAGCATGCATCACCATTCAGCACTATTGTAATGACTTGCCTGCCATTTAAGATGTCTAAACCGATATCTGTATCTTCCAATATCTTCTGGTACTGTAGTTTACAGGGTACAGAAGGTGTCTGAATAATGAATCTTAATGTTATCTGACAGACTGATTTTTTTTTACTATATTTTTTCTTTCATTAAATTGAATTAGAATTGTGCAAGAGAACAAGAACATTCTTGGAGAGTATCAAGATTGTACTATTTGCCTTTTCATTATTCAGTTATATTTTCTATCCCAACCTCAAGGAGATATGTAGACATTTTTGGTTCTGTTATCTTACCACTGGAGTTTTGGGCATTAACAACTTCCAAAACTGACCACAAAAATGGCAGATGGGTCACTCAGACAGCATTTTATTTAGATGAAAAGCCATTATGTGATGGGGAGGAGCCAAAAAAGGAACCAACTGTTCTGCATGGAAAGTCATATTTCTACATTACATTATCCAGGCTGCTGGCATGTGTTGAAGTTGTATCTTTCTGCTTCCTAACAGTTGTAAACAAATCTTCTTTTCAATTTCAATCAAAAGAAGGAAATGAAATTGGAGGAAACTTGTGTTCAGGTGAACATACAGAAAGATCTGGATGACCTAACCAAAAGAAGGTTGAGGGGGAATATGATTGCTCTCTATAAATACATCAGAGGGATTAATATCAGGGAGGGAGAGGAATTATTTGAGTACAGCACCAATGTGGATACCAGAACAAATGGTTATAAACTGTCCATCAAGAAATTTAGGCTTGAAATTAGATGCAGGTTTCTAACCATTAAAGGTATAAAGTTCTGGAATAGCCTTCCAAGGGGAGTTGTGGGGGCAAAAACCATAACTGCTTTCAAAACTGAGCTTGATAAATTTATGGAGGGGATGGTATGATTACCCTATTTTGGAAATTGACTGATATTTCGGTACGTGTGGTGGATATATAAGTGGCCTAAGAGGGGAGAGTACATGGGGTGAGTTCTGAGTTATTACATAGAAATATTTCTTGGGTAACTGGCTGTTGAGACTTGCCCACGTGCTCAGGGTTTAACTGATTGCCATATTTGGGGTCGGGAAGGAATTTTCCCCCAGGGCTGATTGGCCTGGGCTCTGGATGTTTTTTGCCTTCCTCTGTAGCACAGGGCATGGCTCACCTACCGGTGAATTTTCTGTATCTTAAAGTCCTTAAACCATGATTTAAGGAGGTAAATAACTCAGTCATAGGTTGGTGGCCTATTGCTGGAGTGGGTGGGTGAGGTCTTGAGGCCTGCATTTTGCAGGAGGTCAGACTAGATGATCGTACTGGTCCCTTCTGACCGTAAAGTCTAAGTCTATGAGATGTGAAAAATAAAACAAAATGTTACCTCGTTAGCAAATCCATATGCCCTGATGGTTGTCAGATGGTCGGAGGCTGTCCACTTTGAAGTACTGAAGCAATATTTAATATTTGCAGAATAGTATGTTTTGACTGCTCAATGGTACACCAGAAGTTCTATAATAACATAATAGCAAAGTAGAACGAGTGCATGTGAGCACCTAAAAGGCAGAAATTCTATGTAGGGATTAACAAAATTCCTGATTATCCCAAACTAGAAAGCTGTTTCATGGTCCAAATTTATCCCTAGGAGATAACAATAAATCATGGTCAGTAACTTTCCTCTTTCGTTGTTTAAAAATATTCTATGTTCTGAAGGCTATTTATTTCTAAAATCACCATAATGTATATTATTTTTATTATTTATTATCAGAACAGCCTTCAGGATAAAAATGTCATTGATTAAGAAACCATGATGTTTATTTCAATAATGTGGATAGCACTAGAGCTGCTTGAAGTGCTTTTAAGTACCATGAAAAAGATTGAACAAAATTTTAATTTCCTGCAAAACTGAAAACCAGAAAATGGTTTTTTGGGTTTTTTTTTGGAAACTGCCCATTTTGGGGTTTTGGTGTTGGTGGTTTGTTTTATTTACTTTAGTTTCAGGGTCAAAATTAAAAAAACAAAATTTTGGCTTTTGGTTGAAAACTTTTCAATTAAAAATACAGTTTTTTGCAGAAATTTCTGTTTTGATGGAAATATTGGGTGATAGATTTTTATTGGAGCAACTTCTGTTGATGAGAGACAAGTTTTAGATCTTACATAGAGCTCTTCTTCTGGTCTGGAAATGTGTCACAGCTAAATACAAGGTGGAACAGTTTGTTGAGCATAAGTAGTTCATACATATTTCAAGGGACCATTCAAGGTGAAGCATTAATATCCCTCCACTTATAGGGTCATAGGTAGAGGGAGAAAGGCAGCTGAGGGGAGGTTGTTTGTGGTTTATAGATTGCTGTAATAAGCCCATAAATCCAATGTTTTCTTTTTCAATCCATGATTTTTAGTGTCTAGCAAAGTGTTTTTAAATGAATTTCAGCTCCCAGGCTTGTTTTTCGAAGGAGTTGTGCAGGTTTCCTTTGAGGCTGAAGCTTGATAGGTCAAATATAGAGTGATAGCTCTGTGTAAAGTGTTCACCCATAGGGTGATAGGGTGTTTTTCATCTTTTATATATATATATATATATATATATATATATATATATATATATATAT